>BOPN01000448.1:155186-162686 GCA_017312705.2 Penaeus japonicus | reverse complement strand
GTAACTCAGGAGGCCCATCTCATCCCTGGCTGTTCATTGAAGAAGCTGCAGCAAGAGAAGTAGAGAGAGATTTCTCATCAGTTTACTCACGCTTAGTGCTGTGCCGTACATTCAGGCTAGATGAAGATGGCAAAGTTCTCACTCCGGAAGAGGTGAAGAAATTACTGTACATGGTTTTATTTTTATGATAGCTCGATATGAGATTGTCTACCTTTATCTCTTAACCCATTCGCGCCGGTTGACGTCCTATCATGTGGTCGGAAACTATTCCTGGACCTGGGTAACGTCCTGAGACATTGTGCTTTTTCTCGCCAAGTTCCGGGCGGGGTAGTTGTGATGTCCATAAACATCGGTAACAGAACGCTAGATTATTCATAACCCAATCCCGATGGGCTCGGCGATACATGGAAACCCCTTACGACAGGCCTATGCAATATTGCATCAGGAACATCACACTGGTGTGTCGCCCCGTCATCGGGCATTTAGCCGTGTCATATAGGTGTGATGCACCGTCCTCATAGGGTTAAATATAATGATTTTTCATTATTTCTTAGACTCTGTTACTGTTTAAGTGTGTGATGTCATAAAATATGATATAACAAAAAAAAAAAGTGTGATATTGATGATATCAGGGTAATGTCTGCTTCTTGATCGGTTGAATAAAAAAATATGAGATGAAAGACTACTGTAGAATCAAATTTGATTGGCCAAGAAATAAAATGAAATAAATATTACTAATATAATACTACTTCAATTTGTAGACTACCTGTGATATCACGTCATGTCATGTCATGAGGTACATGTACGTACTGGTATATACATGTAAGATTATTCATATCGTTCTTTTTGTTTGAGTAAAAAAAGAAAAAAAAAAATTAAGTATAAAACGTTTTTTGATGCCCCACTAAAAGAATGCTTCCACTTTTTACTGTATTATCACATAGTATTGAAGAATATAGGCAAAGTTCAATAAAATAACACTAGGAAAGCATTGCTGTAACATGTTTTTTGACTAAAATAACTCCTCTGAACATGGCAATATTTTTCTGTGCCTTTACATTGTAGACGCAATCATGCAAAACATCAGTAAAGGTTAGGTGAAAACTGCATTAAGAGGTTCAGCACAGCCCTGCGCAGCGGGAAAATACCCCAAAACAAAGCTTTGCACACTTGTTATTTTTCTGGCGGGAGTGGGAGTAGGCGAAAATACGTCCCGTCGTGAATGGGTTAATGCTGAGCTTCTCTGACTAATTTGGTCTATTATTATCCATATGTGTTTATTTCTAGGTATCCCAGCTTATTATTGAGTATTTCTCAGATGCATATAAGTCACCAGTAGTTATATTTGGTTTTGAAATATGTTATTCTTTACATACCAGTAATTGACTATTTAGTGTACTGTTGCTAGAAGTGTAGAAAATATTTAGACATGTAGATATTTATAAATTTTGAATGTAATTTATATTAACCCACACACGACGGGGGCATTCCAGCCTTGAAAAGTCACAATGCCGGGGCTTTCGAACGCTTAGGCCTAAATCAATTAAATAGCCGGCACAGATCTGTGCCGCCCGGCTTCCGGGCTTTTGAATGCGCGGTATAGTACTGTACCACCCGTCGCGAGAGGGTTAATTGGTGGTTCTGTAACCTACATATAGATGATGAAAAAGAAGTAAAAAAAAAGAAGAGAAGCTGCATTGTTTGAAATAAAAATAATCAAATATTAACTTATCTTGTTTTGTAAGTATACTCAATATAATACTTGAAAATTTCAGCTGCTGTATCGATGTGTGCAAGCTATTAATGTAAGCCACGATGCAGTCCATGCACAAATGGATGTCAAATTGCGCTCCCTGGTCTGCTTAGGACTGAATGAACAGGTGAGTAAAAGAAATAGCTTCCAAAAATTTGATAATGTAACAAAGTTTCAACTTAATTTTGTCCTTTAAATTTTTCTCTTCAATATATGAAGTTAAATTGATTACCATATTATTATTATTACTTTCATTGTTGTAGGTATTGCACCTCTGGCTGGAGGTTCTCTGTTCAAGTGCAGATGTCGTAGAACGATGGTACCAGCCATGGTCATTCCTGAAGTCCCCAGGCTGGGTGCAGATCAAGTGCGAGTTACGAGTTCTGGCACAGTTTCCCTTCACACTGAACCCGGACTGGGAACTGCCCCCACCTCCCAATCAGGATCAGAGACCGCTACGTGAGGGCGTGCGGGACATGCTCGTCAAACACCACCTCTTCTCTTGGGACCTGTAGCATTGGTAGTCTTTTTTTTTTAGGCTGGCTTTTAAGGTCGATTTTGGAGTTTGGATGTATTTTTGTAGTTCGATTGCAATTTGAGGAACTGAAATTCATAGCATGAAATCTGTAATGCCAGACCTACAGGTTATATATGGCAAATTTTTGTTTTTTCTATTTTTCATGATTCTCACAAAACTTAATTGAGGCATTGAACAAACTGCTTGCTTGTAAAAAAAAAAGATCTGAAAATATGAAGGCAAATTCATTTTCTCTTAATTCTTTGCAGTGTTTGATTTAACTCCCTTTTCCTTTAGACAATATTGCAGGAACTATTCTTGATACTTCTTATTTTTGTTCCTTGTTAGTAGAAGATTTATATTGTTTCTTTTCTATACAGCAGCACAGTATTATATGGTAGAACACTCATAACCTCATTATTATCTCTAAGACTCCTTGTACAGTTTTAATCTTAAGTGTACACATCACCAAACATTCTTAGCATACCATATGTCAGAGATGTATATGTCATGTCAGATACTGAAAAAAGATATAGTAATTTACTCATCACTGATATAAATGCTTTCTTTTCTAATATTCAGCCAAAGATTAAGTTTCATGTATTAGCTACTCACATACTACTAAGGAATAAACATAGATCACTTCAAGTGTCTAAACACTTGCGAGCAAACTTTCATTTGACAATTTGTAAAGTGATATAGATCCTGAGAGTTATCCTATAGATTATGCTATCAGACGAAGGTTTCACAGGGAGCCATCCTTGGTTGTATTTAACACTTATTGTTTTTATAATTATGAGTATGACATAAACACAGACAAAATAATTTGAATTTATGCCATTTGCATAAATGATTGATAATGACATTCCTATTTTATAGAAGCACATGCACATAGAAACACAAACACGTACATGAAAATGTTGGAAGTATGATATCAACAACTGTATAGAAAAAAATTAAATTCATGTCTACACAGGTTGCTCTGCCTGCTAAGCCCCCATTACATTCATGTATGTTCTTGTAATATTCCCTTTTCCTTTCCTTCGGAATTATTTGTGTATTTAGTTCATTCCATATTAAGAGCAATTGTTGTTGATGAGAAAAAAAAATGGAAATACCACTAGTTTCTCTTTGAACATTTGTTTATTGACTTGGACAGTTTGGCTTTATCTTATGGAAACATTGATGTGTTTGATGCTTTGTCAACAGGTATGCAAGGGTCAGCTGATGTAGTGCTTTCTCCTATTACAATATTTTCCAACCTCACAAGTGCCTTTATCTGCTGCTTGGTCCAGAATGTTAATGAGCAGATTAATTAGGAGTGGAACAGGAGGGTTTTGAGTAATTGGTGAAATTGATAATGGAATTTCTTATTGATGTTTTTCTCAAAACTATAGATTAAGATAATTGGGGTCTGTAGCAAAATTTGCAGCTGAAAAAAGGCAGATATATATTATTTTATGACCCACAAATCTGAATCATAAAGGATAGATATGTCAATTAAGTTTAGATAAAGTAAGGTGAGTGAGTTTGCATCTTCATGGGATTGCTATGTTTAAACAACCTCTCTTTGCTCTTCCAGAAATCTCAGGATATTTACTGGAGTAGCTACACATTCAGTCTCATTACATTTAGAAATGCCTTTAATTTATGTTGATTATGTGAGTTTTTTACTGATGCTTCTCATGAGTTAATTCTCATAGTACTCCCAAATTTGGCTGGTTGTACTAGTAATTTTATTTGTTGCAGCACTGAAAAATATGTATACTGTAGTGAGATAGAATAATTACCTGTCAGGAGGTAATTTTTAGAAATACAAAGATTTAAGAGATCTATGACTTTTACTGTAGTATTAGAGATACTACATGTTACTTTCTGAACTTGCTGAAACTGTTGACATTTAGCCACATAGCACTGTAGGATTAGAAAAGAGGATAGTGATAGTGTTAGAGTTGATATAAATATATAGCATTGGAGCCATGAAATATGGGATTCTTTTTTGCAGGGTTTCATATGTGATATTCCAATTTTTAATCAGATGTCAAAACCCAATGTTGATGTGTGGCATTTTTTTTATACTAACAATAGTGGTGGGGGGGTATTAAGTTCAATTTTTAAGAATAAATGTTATCATTTATTAGTATGTCAGGAGTCGCAGATTGTTAACTGGTTAATAGCAAGGTTGATTCAGTTGTGCCTGGCTATCTTGCTGGGTTGTATTCACAGGTCGCTGGCCTTGCAGCTGTTTTTTTTTTGTAAACTGACACAATTGTGTGCTTCTACTACACACCATGGTACAACTTAAAACCTCTTTATATCAATTGCAGTCAGTTTTTTATTTTTCACTTTTTACAGCTTTGTCATATTCAGAGGTATATATTATACATATGATTGGGATTATCAGAGATGTAATAGACTAAAAATGTTCGCCGAAGTCCAGTTTGTAGCAATTTCATAAATTTAGCACACACACACACATACACACACATACACAGACACATATACACACACATACACACACACACATACACACACACACATACACACACACATACACACACACACACACACACACACACACACACACACACACACACACACACACACACACACACACACACACACACACACACACACACACACACACACACACACACACACATACACACACATATACACACATACACACACATACACATACGCACACACATACACATACATATCCACCCTCTCCCCTCTGTAGGAAGTCCAGGGAACCCATTGTGTAGATGTCAAGTTTTCTGATGTTAAAGAGTTTAAGAGTCTGTCAGAGCATTAAAATCTTGAGGAATATGGGTTTCTTGCAAGGGTAATTATCTAGGCCTTAGGAATGAAGAAAGCCATCCAAGTATATCAAGTTTTATTGGAATAGCCAAAAGCAGTAACTTCTCTAGAAGAGTAGAGGAATACACCTATAGCATTTCTTCTGTTCATAATACAGATAAGATTTTCTGCTGAGATACACGGTCATCCAGATGTCAAAATGCATAGGGACACTTAGCTAGATTTCTAAGAATCTAAATTCGTTCTTTTTTATGCCATTGCTTGTCCTAAAGGATTTAGATCTTCAATTGCCTATTTTATAATTCTCAGGGATTTTTCTTGGGAGGAACTTCTCTTGTAAGCTAGGATGCAACACCTTAGGAGTTTATTCACCTATATAGCATGTATCATTTACCTTCACTAGTAGGTTACATTGATCTGTATAGGTGGTTTGCTTGTGGATAATTATTCTCGATTAGTCCAAACAAAGCTATTTCAGGTTGATTTTTTAATTACTTTGATAGCTTCTTGCAAAAGGTGTCTTGTTAAAATTATTTTTATTTTCATCATTTCACCTAATTTTGCCATGAAGTGAGAGATCTCACTTTGAATATAATGCTTAATCACAAATTGAACTGATAGTGATTACCTCCTATAACGATTGTGCATCAGGGTATGATGATGTTCCTATATTTTGACTTACTCTAGTGATGGATTTCTTTTACATCTAAAGGAAAAGGGAGTCTTTAGACACACTGCAGAAAGCCCTACTCATTAACCCTTTCCCGACGGGTCATGCGCTACGCGAAAACCCTTATGCCGGGCGATTGCAATATTGCATTGAAATCGTCACACTGGCATGACGCCCCGGCATCGGGAGTTTGGCTGTGTCACACGAGTGTGATGCACCGTCGTCATTGGGTTAACAAAGAAAAAATTATACTGCTTTGCTTTGCAATACCAAAGAAGTTAATGTATTGCAACCAAAGTTTTTCCTTACAGGTGTTGTTGTTATGATTTTGTTCTTGGTTTGTTTCTAAGATTATGCATTCCAGTTTGAACCGTTAAAAATATAGACTGAGTATATTTGCGCTGATTATGCAATATAAAGTTTGATATCAAATGTTTTAATAGTAATACCATTTCCTACTTGCTGTTGCTACAGTTTGTGTTACATATATCAACATATATGCCCACATACATGGAATCACACAAGTGCACATTTGCAAACACACACATTACAGACATGTGCATACAGCAATCATATGTTGAAAGTTTTTGACATATCAGATGGAAATGGCATAATTGTAAAGTTGTTTTAAAATTTCTTTATTTTCTCACTGAGGTGGTATTTGTTTTCTATTTCTAACAAGAAAAAAATGGTATGGCTCTTAAATATCTCGTGAAAAATGAACCTTGATCCGTATCCTGTGAAGTGATTATGAAACTGCAGCTAAAGGATTACCATACCTATACATCCTGATAATTATCTTCCAAGGACATCTGTGTAATTGAGGAATTCACGTAATGCAGATTGTAGTCTTTGCTATCTGAAGGTAATGTTGGGTGTAGAACTTCATGGCTTCAGCTGTGTTTTCTTAAAGCTAAACGTTCTAGCTGCAAGTCCCTCCATATAACTAATTGTAGCCAGTGTTAGCATGAGGCCAGTCTTACCACTGTAGAGATGATTAATATGCTAGCTGTTACAGAACTTTTGATTTGACAATTCTATGAATAATCAGGATATATTTATGTATATACATTGGGAATGTTTTCTCCAAATCATTCAACATGCAAACTTATTCATACACATGAATACATACATACATTTACACAGGCATGTACCTAATTATATGTATATGTATCTGTATATGTTTCTGTACCTGTATCTGTAAATATATATGTATGAATGTACATATGTATGATTGTGTGTATATATATATATATATATATATATATATATATATATATATATATATATATATGTATGTATGTATATGTAAATAAATACATAAATATATGTATTTGTATATGTATATGTATATGTATATGTATATGTATATGTATATGTATATGTATATGTATATGTATTATATATATATATATATATATATATATATATATATATATATGTATATATATATATATATATATATATATATATATATATATATATATATATATATATATATATATATATATATATATATATATATATATATATATATATGTATGTATATATATAGAATATATATATATATATATATATATATATATATATATATATATATATATATATATATATATATAATATATATATATATATATATATATATATATATATATATATATATATATATATATATATATATATATATATATATATACATATATATATATATATATATATATATATATATATATATAT
>BOPN01000448.1:127686-142686 GCA_017312705.2 Penaeus japonicus | reverse complement strand
GAAAGATAGATAACTAGATAGATATAGAAAGATAGATAAATAGATAGATAAATGGATAGATATAGATAGATATAGATAGATAGATATATAGATATAGATAAACAGATAAATAGATATAGACAGATAGATAAATAGATAGATATATATATATAGATAGACAGATAAATAGATATAGACAGATAGATAAATAGATATAGATATAGATAGATAGATAGATAGATAGATAGATAGATAGATATAGATAGATAGATATAGATAGATAGATAGATAAATAGATAGATATAGATTGATAGATAGATAAATAGATAGATATAGATAGATAGATAGATAAATAGATTGATATAGATACATAGATAAATAGATAGATAAATAGATAGATATAGATTGATAGATATAGATAGATAAATAAATAAATATATATATATATATATATATATATATATATATATATATATATATATATATATATATATATATATATATATATAGATATAGATAAATAGATAGAAAGATATAGATAGATATATAAATGGATAGATATAGATAGATATATAAATAGGTTGATATAGATTGATAGATTTATAGATAGATATAGATAGATAGATAAATATATATATATATATATATATATATATATATATATGTATATATATATAAGTAGATAATTAGATAGATATAGATAGATAGATAAATAGATAGATACATATATATATATACATATATATATATATACATATATATGTATGTATATATATATATATAAATATATATATATATATATATATATATATATATATATATATATATGTATATAAATAAACAGATAGATAGATAGATATATAGATAGATAAATATTCATATATATAAGTAGATGAATAGATTAATATAGATAGATATATATAGATAGATATAGATAAATAGATATAGATAAATAGATAAATATATGGATATAGATAGATCAGGGGGCTGGCAAGCCCCCCGTGGCAGTATGCGAGCCTCCGGTGCGAGGGCCGAAGGCCCTCGCACCGGAGGTGAGTTTGGTACAGTCCGAGAGTCGTAGGACAAGCTCCGGTAACTCCGCTTGCCAGCCCCCTACTATATGTTTCTGTGGATTCGCCGAATTTCAGGTAAAAATTTACCCAACTTCCCGACGTCCGAATTACTTAAAACTTAGTATTCCGTGCATTTAGTACACAAAGACGCGACTGTCAAAATTTCGATTGCATTAAAAACGGCCGAGTTATTACAACCTGAAATCGCCGAAAATGAGGGTGTTCTTGTTAAAAATGGGTACGATTATATACATACAGGTAGAGGATATTTTTAGGCAAAAAGTGGGTCCTCTTTGTGATGATATATCTCGAGAAGTATAAAAGATACGCGATTTAGCAACACAGCATTGGAAAGAAGAAAGTTCAAACTTTCAAAAACTGTCCTGAAAAAAACATCTGATGACGCAGTGATGACGTCATAATGACGTCACAAAATCACGAATTTCAAAATCAAACTATCCAAAAATAGACGTTTTTCAACTCAATTTTTTTATATGAAACTTTCGAGATAGGAAAAATGATCATGCTAGCGTAGAAATGAAATTTAATGTACTTTCTGAAAATGCCGTCAAAACGTTCCGGCTTCCATGCATTGTTGAGATATTCGAATTTTTTAAACCATTTTGACGCCGAAAAGTCGCTTAAAACTTTAAACGGTAAACCCACGTGAGAGAACGGTGATGTCCCAGGCCTTCATCTTTCGATATGATGTCGGTTGTAGTCTCGAATTTGCTAATAACTGGTTTTGAGGTAGTATCCTTATTTTGATGACGTATTTGTGACGTCATTAGTAACACGCGGTAAGCCGATTTTTGCACACACAACACCACTTGTATTTGACGTTTAATGTCTGAAAAAAAAAACAGTTTCAACTCAAAAATTAATTCTTAGTGCTTTTCATATCGCTGCGTTGGCTATTGGATGAAACATTTCATCAATTTCATTTATTGAATAATTGGCCAATTAAACCAATTAACGCTCGTATCTCGGCTCACACATAAGATAGCGTCGTAAATCCAACGATATCTGTCTTGTTGACATTGATTGAGTAGGTGCCACATGAGACCATTCATTATTATTCCCTATTAGATCTCTGAACACTGAAAAGACTGATATTTTTCCAAAAAACCAAAGTAAGAGGGCCAAAAAGACCAAGTGGGCAGTAAAGCGCTCTTTTTCTCTGCCTCGCGTCCTATGATAGTGAAAAAGAACGCGCAGCAGTCTACATTCTGCTGCCACCCCACTATGGAGTATGGAATATAGATGCCGGAATCATTCATCCCACAATTTTTTTTGGCCACAAATAAATACAATTATGTTTCGTTCAACTTTAATTGGAATACTGAAGGTATTGTCATGCTGTTGATATTGCCTTTCTGCTTTAAGCTCGATGTTGATTGACTTTCAGTTTCAGTGTACCTAAAGTGGGGTGGCGGCAGTATGTAGACTGCCGCGTTCTTTTCATATCATAGGTTTTGAGGCAGAGAAAAGAACGCTTTACTGCCACGGACCAACACAACCAAATCTACTTTGGTTTTGGAAAAAATAGATAAATAGATAGATATAGGAAGATAGATAAATAGATAGATATAGATAGATAGATATAGATAAATAGATATAAATAGATAAATAGATAGATATAGACAGATAGATCAATAGATAGATATAGATAGTTAGATAAATAGATATAGATAGATAGATAAATAGATATAGAAAGATAGATATAGATAGATATAGATAGATATAGATAGATAAATAGATAGATATAGATAGATAAAAATATAGATATAGGTAGATATAGATAGATAGATAAATAGATATAGATATATAGGTAGATAAATAAATAGGTAAATATAGATAGATAAACAAATAGATAGATATAGATAGATCGATAAATATATAGATATAGATAGATAAATAAATAGATAGATATAGATAGATCGATAAATATATAGATATAGATAGATTAATAGATATATAGATGAATAGAGATATAGATAGATTAATAAATGTATAGATGAATAGAGATATAGATAGATAAATCGATAGATAAAAAGATATATAGATAGGTAAATCGATGAATAAATAGATAGATAGATGAATAGAGATTTATATAGATAGATAAATAGAGATATAGATAGATAGATAAATAGAGATATAGATAGATAGATAAATAGAGATATAGATAGATAGATAAATCGATAGATATAGAGATAGATAAAGCGATAGATATAGATAGATAGATAAATCGATAGATATAGACAGATAGATAAATCGATAGATATAGACAGATAGATAAATCGATAGATATAGACAGATAGATAAATCGATAGATATAGACAGATAGATAAATCGATAGATATAGATAGATAGATAAATCGATAGATATAGACAGATAGATAAATCGATAGATATAGACAGATAGATAAATCGATAGATATAGATAGATAGATAAATCGATAGATATAGATAGATAGATAAATCGATAGATATAGACAGATAGATAAATCGATAGATATAGACAGATACATAAATCGATAGATATAGATAGATAGATAAATCGATAGATATAGATAGATAGATAAATCGATAGATATAGACAGATAGATAAATTGATAGATATAGATAGATAGATGAATAGATAAATAGGTAGATAAATAGATAGATATATAGATAAAGAGAGAGATAAGGCGAATGGAGATAAAGAGAGAGAGACGGACACACCCACAAACATCAACACACGTACGTACGTAAAAGCGTCCACCATGCGCGTGACCCTAGCTGACCCGTCGAGGTCCCCCGCCAACGTGAGGACAGGGATCGGGTACGAGGCCAGCAGACCGTGGTCTAAGTAAGCCCCGAGTAACACCAGGCCCTTGAAGATGTCCCGGGTCTCGGGGTAGAAGACGGCTACTTGACCTGAGGTCGGAATGGGGAGGGGGAATGGGTGGGAGGTTGGGGGGGGGGGGGCGAGAGAGAGGAGGGCACAGAGGAGAATCGTTGGAATTGATTTTAGGATTAGAATGTTATGGAATATATTGGAACAGGTTTAGAATGCAATGGTGTGTGTTGTGGTTTGGATGATGCAGAGTGATATGAAAACTAGGGTTATTATCATTTCCGTATATGATTATCATTATCATCATTGGTCTTGATGTCTATATTCCTATCTTTCTCCCAAATGCTGCCTAATTAGTTCAAAATATCAGCGTCCTTGCCTCCGAGGCTGTGGCCCGAGAGGAAGAAGTCAGTGCTATTCATCCCAAGGAGCCTCATGTCCTATAGGCAGGATGTGACTGCAGCGTCGAGGTCTGCAGGGTCAGGGTAGTCTTCCATGTATATGCCTACAAGTCCCACCCACAGGCGGTGAGGGCAGGCGGCCTGTAGGGCTTCTCCTGCAGGTATGAATGAAGCTTGTGTGAGGGTTCTCTGGCCAGGGAGGATATTCCTTGATTTCTCTTGTATTTCGTGAGTTATGTAGCGGAATATGAATTTTATTTTTGGTGTACATCATATGGATAAGTTTTATATTGTTAATTTTTCGTTTCAGAGGATTATGCTATTCATTTGGTCTTTGCGACCGAAACAGTTCCAACCAAAATTCCCAGAAAGAGCTTACGCGTAAAAACGCAATTGAATATAAAATTACGAAATCTTGTTGAGCTTGCAAAATAACATCCAATTGGTCACTGGTTAACTTCACCATCAAACCGAATGCATAAACTTAAGGAAAAGGCACGTATATCATGCTGAAGATATAAACAACGAACAAATTCAAATAAAACGCAAATTACCATTGAGACTTTCTAACAACACACCTTCCCGTCCAAAACAACCGTTAAAACTCACCGAACTGTATGTACCTGTCGTTCGTAGAGTAAGAACCCGGGAGGAACACATAGACAACTTCCAAACCATCCTTGATAGGCCCAAGAACTATCGCCTTGTCCTCCTCAGCCGACACAGCCCGGGTCACCCCCACCATGAGCCACAATACCGCCAGGAGTTTCATGAAGTCTCTTAGCCTGTGTGATAAAACCGCAATTCACGTAATGTTTATCATGTTTGCTCCTTTTTTTTCCAAACAGAAGTCGTTACGTTAATGGAGACAATGGAGATATAATCGCGTGTGGAATTCCTTACCAAACTCACATATACAATTATTCAATGTTTTGAGTATAAAATAATTGCTATTTCACAATGTCCCAGCCTCCTTTCCTTCAAGGTAAACGAACCAATAGTCTCTACCTCATCATGAAAAATGTTTTTTGGTGAGTTATCAATTTGTTTTTATCTCTTTTTTCCCAAGGTTAATGATACATATCTATATATAAGATGTTATATAACCTATTCGTTGCCTTTATTTGCTTGTATCTTTTTATTTGTTATTTTTCTTATAATGATTGTTATTATTGTTAATGATGGTAATAACAATGATAATAATGATAATGGCAATGATATTGATTATCATGATGATAATTATTGTGATAAAATTATTATAGTGATAATAATAGTGAGTATAATAATGATAATAACAATAACAATGGAAATGCTAGTAATGATAATGATAGTAATAATAAGAATAATAGTAATAACAGTGAGAATAACAATGATAATGATAATAAAGATAATGGTTATAACATGATAGTTATAGTAAAAATTATGATAATGATGATGATAAATGATGATAAACATTATGATAGTAGTAATGATAATGATAACATAACTACTACCACTAATAATGATAACCATGATATAGAGGATGATGATAATAATAAGGATGATAACGATAATCATAGTAATGATAATATTTATTAAGATGATAATAATGATACTGACACTAATTCTACTACTACTACTACTAATAATAATAATAACGGTGATAATGATAACAACAATGATAATGATAGTATTGATAATAGTAAGAATGATGATAATATGGATGATGATAGAAATAAGAGAGCAAGAGAGAGCGAGAAAAGAGGAGAGAGCGAGCGATCGAGAGAGAGACAGGGAGAGACAGAGAGAGAGAGAGAGAGAGAGAGAAGAGGAGAGAGCGAGAGCCAGAGCGAGAGAGAGAGATGAGAGGAGACAGGAGAGAGAGAGAGCGAGAGCAAGACAAGAGAGAGCAAGAGCCAGAGCCAGAGCGAGCGAGCGAGCGAGAGAGAGAGAGAGAGAGAGAGAGAGAGAGAGAGAGAGAGAGAGAGAGAGAGAGAGAGAGAGAGAGAGAGAGAGAGAGAGAGAGAGACTTGGAATAAATACATGAGACCCTAGTACCACAGCATCGAGGATAGTCTATATCATCATATCATGTGATATTCAATATGTAATAAACCCCGTAGGAATGGTTATAGAAGCCAACGATCGTATTACAGTTTAACAAAAACAAAAATACAATATTGATAATGATAATGATGATGATAATGATAGTATAATTAATGATGACGACGACGATATTAATGATGATGATAAAAATATTCATAATGATAATTATGATAGCGCTCATCTAGAAACGCCCACACACACACGCAAATATCACATAATACTTCTAGAAATCTAGCAGTTGCTCATAGGAAGAGGAAGGTTCGTACTACTCTCTTAATACTTCTTACATAATTCTCAGGTTATCTTCAGAAGAAAAAAGACGATTCTAAAAATAAAGTGACAGTTGTCTCGCCACCGAAAATAACAACTGCCATGCAGGTTGTCGTCACTGACAAGCATATTAGTTGCAACAGACAACATCATTCTAGAAAAGTTGATGAGGGTTGCAGTGTATTGTACTAAATCTCTTTATAAAAGGCTGACCTCATCTGTTGTATGATGAAAAGCTTTGGAAAGTTTAAAAAGGGTATTGAACATGTTCCTTCCTGGGAAAAATACAGACTTAAGCCTATTTACAGGATTGGGAAAGAAGGAAACACGCATATGTATGCGTATGTGTGTTTGTGTGCGCACGCGCGTCCGCGGGTGTGCGTGTGCGTACATACAGATTCGCGAACAGTAAAGACACAAGCATGATACATCTTCCCTGCAAGATCTAGCAACTACTTTCCTCACATTGTCACGAGGTCAGACTAACTCGCTGCTTCTCGCAAGTTGCTCTTATGCCATAGATATTCACCAGGAATTTCTTCTTAACTGTCCGTCATTCTCTCTGTCAGCAAGATTGAATTCATGTTTGTCTAAACTGCGAGTTACACGGACGGTAAAATTATCATTATTCTACATGTTTTTTTGTAATAGCTCGCTGGCCAATAAGAAATCGTATAGATAATGGCTTCTCCATCTGTTTATTTTTGTCAGTCAGTTACGTTCTATTGTTGTTGTAATTTTTGTTTTTTTTATTCTGATTTTGAAATTCATGTTAGATAGCTGTGATAATTTTTGCATAATCATTGTCCTTATTCTCAGACATTTGAGCACTTCTTCTTTGTTATATTTTCTGCCCTGTATATTCTGTTGAGTATACATTTTGTTTCATTACTATGGATTTTGCCATCATTAGTACGTAAATCTTACGCCTTGATGAAAATTCGATATCATTTACCTGGACAAAAGTTACACAAAAGTTATAAAACAGTAAATTAAAAAATATTTACATATGAGGAAATTTGACTTGTCTGTTAATAAAGAAATGACGCCGAAAAAAAGCACGGGTTATTAAATTACTATATAACATAAAATGTCTTTGCAGTCATGAGGCTCGGGATAATATGATCTTATCTGGAAAATTCTCATGAGAAAAATGCATGATCAGTCACCTTGTCACACAATGCACGAAGGTTATATTGTATAATTCAACGTAGATGATGTGCCATTTGTAAAAATAGTATAGTCCAGATACATGATTATTATCATCAGCGTCATAATTATTTGTTTTTATTCTCATTACTATCATTATCATTATCATTATCATATAAGCTACAAACGCACACGTGGACAACGTATAAAAACACAAGATGCCAAGTAACACTGGTAAAACACAGTTAAGAGACACTGAGGAAAACTCCAACAATTGGGAAAAGAAGGACATGAAAAAATTGAATCAAAGAAAACAAGGATAAAATACGGTAAAAGATGGCAGTACAAAAAAGGCTTACAGAAATTAGTAAAATAAAGCATCCTTGAAAAAAAAATCAGGTTCACTCTGACGAAGAGAAATAGGAAAATTGTTTGCCTCAGTCTTTAAATACTGTCCAAATGAGCTATATGATTGGGCGACTTGTTCCAGAACTTGATAATAGCAGGAACAAAGCATCTATAATATTGCTAGGTACGATGGTGTATAGGTGTCAGATTACACTTATTCGTCGTTAGAGAATTTCTAATTAATCTTACGGGAATAAAGCATGGAGGGAGTCGATTGTGTAAAGGACAATCAACATGTATAAATGATGAGGATCCAATCAGACATCGTGGATTTAAATCAAAGGTTGAGTTAGGTAGCAAACAAAAACTTTACTGAATGCCCTGTTAAGCAACCTGATATGACAGTCAGCTGCAGACATCCAGACTTGTAAACAGTATTCAAAATGTGGGAAAATACAAGAATAAATTGATCTTAGAAGAGCAGACTTTCAGGCATGTTTCAAAACATTGACAAAGCAGACCCAATTTTTGTGTAGTCGATAACGAGAAGCATTGAAAGTGTTTCTCAAATGTCAACCGACGATTTGGCGTGTTTTAGTAGTTTTAGATATTCAATATTTTGCAGCCGATCATTCAAAGTGAATAAGTCAGGATGAGGAGGGGAAAAAAGGTGTGTGATCTGCTAATGAGGAGAGCGATGGCTTTCTTGGCACTGAGCCTCGTACCCCACACATGACACCATGCAACAATTTTCAAAAGATCTCTGCTGAAAGAAGCAGCAATTGCAGATCTGTTTTGAAGAGGAGATGTAGGAGCATACACTGTGGTATCAACTGCATAAGAAGTCATCTTGTTATTGGTTTATAAAGAATATGAATAGCGTATAGACTGTTGTAGTTAAACGAGCGCGTATGATCCATTTTAGTGACAATATGCATTTTGCTTTTGATATTGTCATTGTAATTTGGTATTGCTACTGTTACGGCAGTGCAGGGAATAAAAACACCATCACTATTTACTATTTTTTTTCATAAAAATAATAGGTTTCGTCCATTGCAGCCATGGTGATCATCACTACAGTTGATATCATTTAATGGTGCATGGTCATTGCTCTCAACATTGCCATAACGAAAGATAATTATGATTCTTATTGATAAACCTCCGCCATCACCTTTCAGCTATACCAAAAACTTCCTAAACGATATATACCAATACTATTATTCCTTCTAATTACCAAAACATAAAAAGCAAAATAGATAGAAAATAAATGTCACTATGCAACTTCCAACTTCCATTAATCAAAAACCGGAAATCCTGATAGGCCAAGAAATCTCAAAAAGAGATTAACATTCATGTAGGCCTACGGTATTTTTTTTTTTTTTTTTTTTTTTTTGTCGACCATGATATGCTAGAGGGCGAGGGGGGGGGGAACTGGCGATAGTGCATTCCGCCCACGTCCACGCCCGTAGGGAAGGAGGGCGAGGTTATCTCGAGGCCTGGGAGTAAGGCGTGGAAATGTCATTTATGTATTTATGTTGATTTTGATACAGATATAAAAATCGTGGCGTTTTTTGGCTCTCGTTCGTCGAGACATACGACGAAGCCTGCAGGGGATTCAGGCATAATTTGCATAGGCTTAAATATAACTAAGATGCGCATTTGGGCGACGCCACCCATCGAGAGGCTGGTAGAACTGGGCGTTGATGAAGGCGCCGGGGACGATGAGCAGGGCGGCCTCGACCCCCTCGGCTGCCGTGGGCGGGAGTACGATCGGCTCCTCCGCCCGGGCGACCTGACCTGACCTCGTTCTCTCTCTCTCTCTCTCTCTCTCTCTCTCTCTCTCTCTCTCTCTCTCTCTCTCTCTCTCTCCCTCCCTCTTTCCCTTACTCATTCTTTCTCTAACTCTATCTATCTCTCGCTCTCTCTCTCAACAACAATGATAATCATATTATTAAGAGCAATTGCAAAAAAATGAATGATGATAACAATGCTAATAATGTCTATTATAACGATGATAACACATTTTATACCATCAACATAATATACATCGCCACATAAAAAGAAAATCCATGCAAATTATACCTTTTGAACAGAAATAAACATTATACATGGAAGATATACACATACATACATACATACACACACACACACACACACACACACACACACAGACACACACACACACACACACACACACACACACACACAACACACACACACACACACACACACACACACACACATATATATATATATATATATATATATATATATATATATATATATATATATATGTGTGTGTGTGTGTGTATATATATATATACATATATATATATATATATATATATATATATATATATATATATATATATATATATATATATATATACATACATATATATATATATATATATATATATATATATATACATACATATATATATATATATATATATATATATATATATATATGTATATATATATATATATATATATATATATATACATACATATATATATATATATATATATATATATATATATATATATATATATATATATATATATACACACATAAATATATATATATATATATATATATATATATATATATATATATATATATATATATATATATATGTGTGTGTGTGTGTGTGTGTGTGTGTATGTATGTGTGTGTGTGTGAAGTGTGTGTGTATATATGGCCTACTCTTATATGGTGTAGCAGCTGGAAGTTTTTACTTATTTACCATAGAGTATGGATATACTTGCTTTTGTGACAATTATTGAATTATGTAGGTATTTCCCTATGTTCCTATGGCTGTTGTAATAAAGGAATTTAATATCGATACATCAAATAATTTCCCACGACATGTGACGCAGCAGCACGTGTGTAATCTTCAGAAAAAAAAATCCCGTATCAATATATACCTAAACACAAACTTACAATGAGTTTGTGCTTCAAACCCTGAGATTTTGTCTTTAGTCATGATCAGTATCTTGCCTTTGGCTGGCATTTATTATTATTATTTTTTATATTATGTTTTGTTTATAGATATAGATAAAGTTATAGATATATAGATAAATAGATGAATATATTAATATATACATCTATATATATATGTATACATACATACACTAACAAACACACACACACAAACACACACATATCTGTGTATGTGTGTGTGTGTGTGTAGGTGTGTGTGTGTAATAGGAATGTATTTGATAGTATATTTGATGGCAATGGATAAAAGATTTTCAACTCTAATTATAACATCAATCATTTTTCTTTCCTAATGGAGAATGGTTTGTAATGATTCTAGCGTTGATGTGGCAGAATAAGTTGAGTACCTCGTTTGCATGCGGAAATTCGCGTGACCTCGCAAACACGACTCCATGACCCGACCCCTCATGTCCAAACACGTATCCATCTGAACTCAAGAGGTCATAGGATGATAATGATGATTATGATAATCATAATAACAGATGATATAGTAATTATAATATAATTACATCACTAATGATAATTATGAAAGTGATGATGATAGATAGTTGAAAAAAAGAAAAATGTTTAATACCCGCTCTTTAAACAGATAACATTTAATAGTCTTATCGCGAGTTTTACGGCATGACAAGCATTTTTTTTTTTACTTCTCATTGTGAGTCAAAAAGATTGTGTCAACATTCATCTGCAATAACAACTGAGAATAACCCTTTTTCAACAATGTGAATAGTACGGAGCTCACTATCAATAAATTCCTTATTAAGTGTCTCTATGCTCTAAGAAACATAAACGATAGGATTTAATCAATGCAGCGGGACAATCGGAGTAAAAGGGTTAATATCTAGACACGTGTGGGATTACGAAATACCGATAGCTGAAGGGATCCAACGCCATATATGGAAAGTACCATTTGCCGGTACTCTTCTACTGGATAATGGTAGGAGCAAGATTGTTAAGATGCTGTATAAATAACTATAAACGGAACTTCGTATAAAATATATCTAAATAAACCAAGCCAGAGGAGAGATGGCTTGTGCAACTTAGCAAAAATAGGCTTAGGCACAATAGTTTTGTTTAGCTGCTTACAGTATCTATTACCGTAAGTAAAGACACTCTTAAGTTTAGCGAAATATCAATTCGGAACACTCATACAAGATGCTATTTTCATTAAAAAAACAACAACATTTACGAAGATACCTATTGTTCAACCTATGTAGATACATTTCGAATTCATCCATTGAAATCCGTGCACGCTACAAAAAGAACTAAATGAATGCAATGGAATACATATCAACCATTTTGGGAAGGACGATGAAAATACAAAATGGCGAGTCATCGTGATAACATTGATAAAAAAGGCACGAACGGACTAATGGTCTTATAATAAGGATAAGAAGGATGTGATATTTATGGTAATGATAGTAATAATGATAATGATAATAACAATAATAACTATGATGACAATAATAATGATGATGATAATAATAATATTGATAATAATAATACTAATAATGATGACAATGATGATGATGATGATGATGGTGATGATAATGATAATGATGATAATAATAATAATAATAATGATAACAACAAAGATAACGACACTAATAATGAAAATGACAATGATAACACCCCCATCAACAAGAATAACAATAATGATAAGTGGATAGAAATTCTCACGGAACAAAGAAATATTTGACGTTGCTTAAGATACAACTTTACGTAATCTCCCTTTTACACGGCAACAGCGGTATTCCCTTTCACCCTATTTCGTAGCCCTTGAACTCCGGTTTCAGGGAATGAGCAGGACAAAGATAATACCGACGCTGAACATTAGTTGATTTACATTCCCAAAATCAGTAAAACCGGACACGAATATTAGGAGGTTTGATATAAAGTAATTTGATGATAGAAATGATAGGAAGTATATCGGTTTGTATCTAATTGATACATTATATATTGCCATAAAATTATTCATTAACATTCACACAAATTTAAGTCGTCTGCACATAGCGTTAAGTCTGATAAATAATTTGATAATTTCGGCGTTAAAAAGACGTCTTTAAAAGCAGGATTCTAAATTGGCTTGGTATTACCTCCGATTTAAAACTATTTTGTAGTTGTTCAGTTCGTTCGTTGGCTGCTACGCAAGCCAGCCCATTCCCCAGCACCAACGAACCCAATCGCTTTACCGTGAGTGAGCTGCTCCCTTGGCCAGATTGGTTTGAGTCCATCTGACCAGCTGCCACGAGACGAAATATAGAAATAAAGACTTACAATAAAGATGAGAGTTTTACTTTTCCCTTTTTTTAAAAACGGCCTTTCAAAGTGCACGATTATTTATGGGCGTACCAAAGATAAAAATAAATCCCACAAAGTTACCTATTCGTTTCACCTTTTGGTACTGAAAACGGCAATTTACTTTACTAAAAAGAGTCATTTGGTGTACTACATGTAAAGAGTCCTTTTATCTGCACTTACTAGTTCCTAATTAGCCTGTTTTTCCATTGCCATCCATTAGATACCTATTATGGAACCTAATGAAGAGTGATAAAGAAAAACCTAGGAATGGAAATGAAAATGACACTGACTGCATTTTGCTAAACAATTCTCTCATCCCGAACTGCATCATCGCAACATCAATAATGACATATCTATAAAGGAAAGAAAACATTCCTTCACAAAACTCAAATGTCAAAATCTTGCAAAAGCAAAGGGATACATAGATAACAGGTGACGCGTGTGTCATTATCTACAGTGCCATGTGAGAGTGCATCTGCTGTTACATATGCTGCGTGGGTGTGTATATATACGTCAGTCTTAGCTTACACGTGCGGTGTTAATCGGTCCATCCGAAAGGTAATTCAACGTGACATTCTTTATTACATTTTGTGATATTATCATTATTACTATTATTATCATCATTGTCATCATCACCATTGTTATTATTATTATCATTATTGTTATTATCATTATCATTATTGATATTATTATTATCATTATTGTTATTATCATTATTATTGTTATTATTATCATTATTATCATTGTTATTATCCTCATCATAATTATCACTATCATTGTCTTTATTTCTATCATTACTACCATTGATATTGTTGTTTTTGTTATAAGTGTTATTGTTATTATCATAATTATCAGTATCATTATCATCATTATCATTATGGCTATCATCATTATCATAGATATTATTCTTATCATTGTTATTATAATCATTGCTATTACCCTTATCGTTGTAGTCTTTATTATTAGAATCTTTCCCCTTAGCAAGTGGGAATGCCACACTTTCAAATACTGTAACACTTTCAAAGAAAATCACCAGAGAGAGAGAGAAAGAGAGAGAGAGAGAGAGAGAGAGAGAGAGAGAGAGAGAGAGAGAGAGAGAGAGAGAGAGAGAGAGAGAGAGAGAGAGAGAGAGAGAGAGAGAGAGAGAGAGAGAGAGAGAGAGAGAGAGAGAGGAGAGAGAGAGAGAGAGAGAGAGAGAGAGAGAGGGAGAGAGAGAGGGAGAGAGAGAGAGAGAGAGAGAGAGAGAGAGAGAGAGAGAGAGAGAGAGAGAGAGAGAGAGAGAGAGAGAGAGAGAGAGAGAGAGAGAGAGAGATCAAACGATAGATAGAGAGAGAGAGAGAAGCAAAAGCGGCCTACATAAAAGAACTCCTCAGCCAGAATGCCTGCAGCCTCCGCCATGAAGAGCTTCGTGCTCCTGCTCGCCCTCACGGCGTTGACCCAAGCAGCCGTGACCCAGCGCGGGCGGGGGTCAGGTCAGGTCGCCCGGGCGGAGGAGCCGATCGTCCTCCCGCCCACGGCAGCCGAGGGCGTCGAGGCCGCCCTGCTGATCAT
>BOPN01000448.1:125000-127104 GCA_017312705.2 Penaeus japonicus | reverse complement strand
CGGCGTGGATTGGAATTTTATGCATACCCATCAGAGCGATTGTCCCGCCTTGGCAGGATTATAGACGTACTTTCAATCGGATTTTATAGCTTACGTGAGGTAAACTATGATATTTTTTCCGTAACTGTGTCGGTCGGTCTATTACGGTTCCCCATGGGGAGCCAGATCGATAGATAGATAGATAAGTAGATAGATGGGTGGTTTGATACAAAGACTAAGAGGGAAAGAGTGTGATGGGAGAGGGGAAGAGAGAGAAAGAGAGGGAGGGAGAGAGAGAGAGAGAGAGAGAGAGAGAGAGAGAGAGAGAGAGAGAGAGAGAGAGAGAGAGAGAGAGAGAGAGAGAGAGATCAAATTGAAATATTTAATTAACAAATGGATTAACACTTTCTCTTATTAAACACAGCTGCTGTCCAAAGTGCAATCATGACCATTTTCCATGAACATTAGATAATTTTAAGTTCATCCGAAAGTTTAGGTGCGTGTTAATTAAATTCAAACGTTTGATAAGCACCGTATCAGAGGCAGAACAGCGTATGTTAGGCAGTTCTCTAATCATTGCAGATACAACTATTTGATTCAGACCGACATATGTTCGAGAGCTCTTTAATCATCTCAGATTGCAATTATCCCCAGACAAGTAATTAGGAATGAAGAGAATTTAATTTACTGAATGGTTGTCTTACTGAAAGGAAGAAGTGCATTATTTTATCTAAAGTCACCTACCCACTCTGTTTCTGAGTATACATCCATCTTGCTATGAAAACACATCCGCAAATGCCAATATTGATAACTATGCGTTTGTCCTTAAAGGCATGGCGCTCTCTAATTCATCTCATGCAGATCGTCGGCCGATATTGGCTCGAACTCAAAGGTCGTGGCGCCAGTCGAGAACATGGCTGAATCATAAGCCTGAACTAATAAACCTTGTGTCTGCATATAGTGTGCACTTCTCATTTACCTTCAAACGAAGTTAAAAGGAGCTTTATCTTCCTTTGGTTGCAACGCCGGCAGTCAGGGTAATGAACTTTATTCATTCTTCATCACAGCTAAGAGGAAAAAATTAGAAAGTGGCCATAAAACACGGCCGTTGTTGTTTTATATGCCTTCAGGGTTCAAGTTGTTATCTTCCGTGAATTGTTCGTAAACGATGGGAAATAATCATTACGCGTGGATCCGTCTTACCATCTGCTGACTTAATGATTACTGCTCTTTTGATTCCTATATTGCAGGATAAATTCCTTAAATTAGGGCAACAAATAGTTAACTCATAATGGATTGTAAGTCCGTGCGTGATGAAAAAGTATGTTTAATCCAAGAAATTTAAAAGCTAAATAATATATAATAAGCTTGCGCTGGTACTATCAACAACACAGGTTGATGACAACATATACTTCTGATATACTTTATTATTATTATTTTTTTTTATGCTCATATGTTTCTATTCAAAGAGAATATGAATTATTTATATCAGGCCACTATTACACCCAATTCAGTGAAAGAAAGAATAATAATAAAAAAAAAAACAGTATTTTTAAGCGATAGTATTCATTATACTTTCTTACTGACCGCTGTCATTTCACTCATTCACATGTTGCTCTGCGTTTTGCTTGAATCCTCCCGATTGCAATGTTCTTCATCATTAATATCAAAGTTTCTGTTACTAATGGTTCTAGAACTAATGCTTCTTTTGCCACGCTAAGAGTTTGGATCAGTGAAGAGTTGCATGATATCATGGTATCCATAGGAGTCATATAATATGTAATGCTTCACCACGAGAACGTATATATATATATATATATATATATATATATATATATATATATATATATATATATATATATATACATACATATATATATATATATATATATATATATATATATTCTTTCTTCTTTACATGTTTCTATATTGTTCTTTTTACCCTTCCCTCACCTAACCTAACTTGTTCCTGCTATCTCTCGTCTTCTTGTTTCTCTCTCCTCCTACTTCATCCAGCCCCTCAATTCTTCCGCCCTTCTTCTCCTTTTTCTCCTCCTTTATGCTTTTCTTCCCCATTTCTCCTCCTCCTTTTTCCTGGTTCTATCACAGCCCCTCCCCTATCCCT
>BOPN01000448.1:92500-95000 GCA_017312705.2 Penaeus japonicus | reverse complement strand
ATTCTGCAGGAAATATGTAGGTAGCAGCACAGAATGGGGTTATGTGATTTATAAGTTAGTAACCAACCTCTGCAATTATGTTAAAGAGTTTTAAGGGAGACATGGATTCCATTGCAACAATTATAACATAAGAATAGGTTGCTGGAATAAACTCGTAAGAGAAAATTGGTTTACAGATGCAGGGAAGAGGAAGCATATTGTAATTCTAAGTCAAGATGATTCATATCACATGTGACCTTGGCTATAGTAGTTCTGAAAGATGAAGAGTAGATATGGTTTACCAAGTTCGATATCAGAGAACGCGCATGATATTTTAATTTATGATAGACCTGGAATAAGAAGGGAAGTTAATATCCAGTGTAAGATGAAATCAAATAAAAAAACAAACAAAAGGAATTCATTGCTCATGTGCGAAATTCTAAGAAATCTGGAAGTAAAAGAATTAGATATCATTAACATTCGAAAAGTTACATATAAGTAGTTATTGATATGACCAAGGTATGGTCGTTACGAAGCGAATTATCTGAGGGAGATGTGGCTGCTTGGCCGAAAACGTTACCGTGCTGGCGGTAGGTATTTCTGCAAGTGACATTACGTTAGGTCATTTTGCTGCAGGGAGCGTGCTCGCGGTACTTTGGACCGTATTATAGGTCGGTAAAACAGACGCCTTCTCGTGAGACTGTCGTGGGTCTCTTAGTCAAACATCGGGGCAGGCCCAGAGCAATTATGAAATAAATGACCGTTCTGGCAGTCCTTGGGAAGAATGAAAGAAGGAAGCATTGCTATTTAACATTTTACGTTAATGAGGTCATGAATGACCTGTTAGAGTACGAAATGACATAGTGAAGTAATTCCAAATATATACATATAAATATGATTATCAAAATACATATAGTATTTGTTAAAGAAAAGAAAAACATGAAATGTCATTGAAATTAACAATGATAATTCTCTCATAATAATTAGCTAGTACAATAAAGTCAACCTCGTAAATCTTGAAAAATTCGCACTAAAAATAAGCGAATATGAATAATGATAACAATGATGTCGAGTCGGTAATATTTCGTGCAATAACTGATCCAGCGGACAGTTGCAACATGCACAGAACGTCTGACATATAATCCTAGCATCTGTGACTCTATATCGGGAGTCATTTTTACGTCTAAATTGCGTTCGACAGGCGAGGCTATTTCAGCATAATTGATATGAGTAATACATGAAGTTCGAATTCGTCAATATAATGAGACAATTTAAAATTAGACCAAATACGAAGAAACTGAGAATGATATTAGATTGTAGTTGATTAATATGAATAATAAAAATCATGCACTTTAGAATAAATTTCCTTAAAAAATACTCATAAGAAATATATTGAACAATTAAGGTTATGTGAATAAATAAAACTTCTAAAACATGCCGATAAATTATACACTTATGAATTAACATCAACGATAACACATTATAACGCGAAAAACTATAGTACCTTTCAGTACACACACATTGGTGAAGAAAAAAAATATGAGGGAGAAATGAGGTTATTAATTAATAGTGAAAAAAAGTAGATGGAAAAACGGGGGGGGGGGGCAACACTTCCACAGACTTACCTTGAGTTCATTGTCTGACACGTTGTATTTACTGCTGTGATCACGTGAGTGAAAAAAAAATGTATCGGCGGCGCGGCTCACACTAAGTACGTGGCGAGCGGTCCACGAATTAAAGAAATCGGAGACGGGAAGGATCCCTGTCTGGCATCAATTTGGTTTGGTGGCGGTTTTCGATCCCACGAGCACCAGTATTTGATGGTGCGCAGAAAGGATCTTACCGCTAGCACCAGTTTGAGAGGGGTTTTCCATTCCACTGCTAGCACCAGTTTTTGAGAGTGAGCAGAATGGGTCCCACCGTGGCCACCAGGTTGTGATGGGTGTCTTAGTTAGTTGGAACTAATAACTGACACAGAATAGGTAGTTGATGCCTGACACAGGCTTTATACAGATCAGGTTTATTCCATAATGCAGATAGTCTGACGTTATAGCACACGGTACACTACAGCACAATGATCACAGTAATAAATACTATCACGACATAAACAGGCGGAGAAATCAGGGATTAGCAGTAGTGCAGTCGATCCCGGTCTGACTGTCTGTTCCAGATATCCTGCTTATATGGAAGGGTTTCTCATCTGCTGTCCCCAGTGGTTATGCGGGAAGGTAGTGTGGTATGTAGGCGGTGTGGCAGTTAAAGGTATTTTAGCTGGTTTGAAGGTCATGGTACTTGGGAAGGCAACTATGTGTGAATTACTTGTCCATCAATGTTGACCCGACCTGACCCGGCGATTGTCTCGCCAGTTTAAGTGTGATATTTTATATATTATTTGTTTATTGATCTTGATTTGTATGAATTTATGTTGATGTATATAATATCATATAAAAGCATACTATATAATCCTCATAGAGAGAGAGAGAGAGAGAGAGAGAGAGAGAGAGAGAGAGAGAGAGAGAGA
>BOPN01000448.1:70000-72500 GCA_017312705.2 Penaeus japonicus | reverse complement strand
TTATCTTCCTTCTCATCATCATCATCATCACGGATATCTAAAGCACATTAAGAACTCTCGCATTCATTACATGAAGAATCACAATTTGTGACAGAGAGACTTCAATTTACTATTCAGTGGCATGCGCTATATGAGACCGCTAATGTAATGGTGCAAGCAGATGGAGTCTGTTGAATTTATGGAACTAACTACCAATCATGGACTTAATTGGACAGCTGATAGGTTTTGCCATGAAAAATCGTTTCATTGTTTTTACACGTTATCTGATAAACGGATGGCAAGGAAATTGATGGTCACAAAATCTGCTTTCTGCCAGCGATGGGAAATCCAAAACAGAAAGAACGTGTTTCGTAATCATCGTGATAATATTTTATTCATTTTTTATTTTATTTTTTATTTTTTAAGCCCTGACAACTTTGCTTTGAAGATGAACCATTCGCTTATGAACAGGGAGATTACGAATATTTCCTTTGAGTTTTAGAGTAACATTCACCATTAAACACAGACGTTATTAACGTATATTACAGATTATTATTAATATTATAAATATATTATATATTATTAATTATTATGATTAGTATTAATGTATATGATAAGCAGTTTGATGACTTTAGAGCGACAGTTCCACTTGCTTACCCGTTTGATCGTCATTTTGACAGAGATCTATCGGCGATGTAGATATTGGCAATAATTATCGCATTGATGGCGTGTGTCATGGATATTGCATGGATATCAATGTCATTCTCACTGATACTAACATATATGTCTTATTATTATCTTTATTATCGTCATTATTACTATTACTATCATCATTTTGCTATCATTGGCATCATTATTATTACTATTATTACTAGCATTAGTAGTAATGTTGCTGCTACTACTGCTAGTACGACCATTGCTACTATTACTATCATAATCTTTTAAGTACTTTAATAATAATACATAAATCAATTTCACCATTATTGTTGTCATCATTATTATCGTCATTATCTTTGTGACGACGATTATTATTATTATTTGTATCATTAACATCATTATTATTAACTGCAATACTATCATTATTGTTACTTTTATTATCATTATCATTATCATTATTACTATCATTATCATTATTATCATTATTATTATCACTATTATTATCATCAATATTATCATTATCACCAGTATAATCACTATCATTATTGTTATCATTATTACCATCATCATTACGATTTTTATCTTTATCTTTATCTTTGCTATCAACATCATTGTTATCATTATCTTTTCTGTGGAGATCCGATATTTGCCTATCTATCGTATATGTTTAGCAACTTTTCTTTTAAAAGTATGTCCTTAGCGGAGGTTTTGTGAGGGGTTTTTAGTTGATAATGATAATAATGATAATGATAATTCTTACCATCTTTATTATCCTTGTTAGTATTATAATTGTTAACATCATTATTATCATTATCATTATTATTATTATCATTATTATCAATATTATCATTGTTATCATTATCATTGTTATCCTTATTATTATCATTATCATTATTATAATCAGCAATGTTACCATTATAATTGTTATTATTATTATAATTTTCATTATTATTATTGTTATTATCAAATTTATTATCATTATTAGCATTATTATTATCATCATTATTAGCATTATTATCTCCTCCATTATTATTACTACAGGATGGTGATAATAATCATAATAATTGTTATGATTTTTATCCTTATTACTACCCTTATTAACATTGTCCAAATTGCCGTTTTTTTAGTCATTGCTTTTATATTATTTTTGGTACTGTTATCATCTGATGATTTTCCTTATTGTTATAATTATTGCTGTTATTATCCTTGCCATAGGTAATCATGTTATCACTGAAGGTATGTAATTTTAAGTATGCATACTCATCAGTATCATTATTTTTTTTATTTCTTATGTGTGTGTGTGTGTGTTTGTGTGAAGAGAGACGTATATTTACATTAATCATGATAATCCAAGTGGAATATGCAGAATTATAAATAGATTTTCTCATTATTTACCAGAAATAATTCATTTTCATAAATATTAAGTTCGGTTTAGCAACTAACATGATTGGATGGTCGTAGCAGGAAGAGGCACATATTTCTTCTTGTTTACATTCAGGGGGACAATCCCGCAGCCAGAACTGTGTACAGCAAGTGTTATGCTTCTAGTATGTATGAATAATATACTCGGAAGTCCTGTGTAGCTTTTACGGGAAGAAACTCGTAAAAAGACAAACGTGGGACCGCGTATAGGGACCGTACTCAGCGTATTTAACTCTTGAAGAAAATGAAGAACCTGGAAATTTTCTGTGAAATGCATTTACTTCAATGAAGAATATATTATAACTCGTTTTAGTTTGTGAAGAATTAGCAACCTAATATCAAAAGTAAATATGGATATGGAAAAAAATAGAAAAATAATGAATATCTTTTCAGCTTATCATTCGATGTTGCACGCATTGATAAAGCATTATAAATCTAAATA
>BOPN01000448.1:37500-40000 GCA_017312705.2 Penaeus japonicus | reverse complement strand
GTCATAAATCCCTTTCTTTGCCTTCGCTGTGGTGGACGGCTCGGGTCATAGCGGAAAATGCTGTGCAAAATTCAGCCACACAATCCTTCGTAGAAACTCTCAACGGCTCCTGCCAGACTTCATAGCACATTCTCCCTTCGAACGCAAACTACACTGAGCAGCCAACTCTCGATACATCCTACTAATTGCGCAAACGACCTCAGAATCCACTCCCATCGGATCCTAGGAGAGTAGAGTTCTCGAATCGCTCTCGTATCGCGGACCGAAATCCCCAGCTGGCCGGAGGAGACGACCGCTAACTTTATTTCGGGGTGAGAAAACCCCAAGTCGATAATTGGCCATAATTTTCTTTTATTATCAGATCATTAACGGTAATGGCGGCGTCGCGGGCGGTATTTTGAGAGTGTGTAATTCTCTCCTTCTTTTCCATGAGGACTCTCGCCCTTAGAAACCGCCGCCGAGGTGTTGATGGCTCTTTCAGAAACCCGACACCCACGGCTGAGCTAAGCCCTTCGCCGCACCACTTGCTAATTGCGCTCCACGATGTCGATAGTGAACCTGTAAGTAAGTGGTTATCGTTTACTTTCCCGATAATACTTAAGCTGCGAAAGGACGATTTTTCGACATTCTTCTGCGGGGGAAACTGGAGTAAAAAGGAGGTTCAGTGGTTGAAGCTATTTCTTGTATAATAAGCAACGTGCACAAGCAGGTCAAGAAATATAATCGAGAATTAGGAAAAATAATAGATTCTCTCCCTCTCTCTCTCTCTTTCTCTTTTTCTACATACATACACACACACACACACACACACACACACACACACACACACACACACACACACACACACACACACACACACACACACACATATATATATATATATATATATATATATATATATATATATATATATACATATATATACATACACACACACAATCGGTGTGGATTGAGCTGAACTGTTACATGTGTGAGTGTATATGTGTGTGTGTGTGTGCGTGTGTGCAATCCACAAAGGGAAATTCGGGGATTTGGGGAATGCGACCAAAGGAGGCTTCATTAATTTTGCACACATTCCCTTGCAACGTAATATTAAAGCTCTCAATAGTTACATTAACTCCGCTTTGTTAATGGAGCTTTGTGAAATCCGATTGCCCTTTATGGACGCTCTTAGCCTTTATTTGTACTTCACATACCTTCTCGTGTTGAGCTAATGTCCAATAGAGATATACATTCGTGTTGTACATTCCTCCCATCTTTGTTTTGATTGCTGTTTCCTCGTCTTTTCCCTCTTCTTCTTCTTTTCCTTTATTTCATTTTCTCCTTCTCTTCCTTCCTCTTCTTTTCCTTTTTGTTCTTGTTTCTTCTTCTTGTGTTCTTGTTTTTCTTCATCCTCTTCTTGTTTTTCTTCCTCTCCATCATCCTTTTCGTCTACTTCTCCATTTTTTCCCCTTCATCCTCTTCTTCTTCTTCCTCTTTCGTGGCTCAAACTGTATCGTTTTAGATATGAGCACACTCTAAACGGTGTATCGTTAAGTGCAAAATTCTCTATATGACACAATCCTTTAAAACGTTAAATGGTCCATGTTGAACGCAGACAGTGTGTTGTTATAAGCAACGCCTAAAGCAGACGACATTAATTTCCCTACTAACCTGTACCTACAAAGACAACAGTATACCAAAAACAACGATAATACACACACACACACAAAAAAAAAGAATAATAATAAATAATAATAATAATAAAAAAAGAAGAAAAAAAAATGGAAACTCTTACCACAGAACCATCTGCGTTATTGTTTACATCCAGCCTCCTTGGCAACGGACGCATGAAAAGAATAAAGAATAAACAATGATAAAAAAAAAAAACGCAACAATGATCGATCTATTTCCCTTCCTCCTTCTATAATTAATAACTTTTATTCAAGGATTCAGCCGTTCCTTCGACAGACAGACTGGCGGGACCTAACGATCTATTGCCATTGTTGGTCGTGGCATTGTCCCCGTTGCAGCCTTAGCAGAGAGCCTCATTGTCGCGACCAAAGCTATTGATGTGGAGCGCTGATACGAACTTTTTCACCATTGTCAGGGGCTTGGTGGCGTATCCGAAGGCTTCCTCTTAATAAATGACATGCCATAAGCTGCCAGGGAAAGAGCTATCCAACCCAAAGCGCTATTGGTATGGTTCTGTTGTGATTGTTAAGTGGTGGTAGCTTGTGTTGGCATTGGCATTGTCGTCATTTTTTCATCTTCTTTGTTATCGTTATCGTTATCGTCACCATCAGCAACAGCAGTATCACCATTATCATTATAATCATCATCATCATTAAAATCATCACCAGCATCATCATCACCATAATCATCATCATCACCGTCATAATCACCATTATCAAAATCATCACCAGCATCATCATCACCATCATAATAATAATAATAATCATCATCGTCATTACTTTCACTATCATCATAATCATCATCATCATCACTATCATCATTATAA
>BOPN01000448.1:7500-12500 GCA_017312705.2 Penaeus japonicus | reverse complement strand
ATATATATATATATATGTATGTATGTATGTATATATGTATGTATGTATGTATGTAGTGATAATCTCAGCGAGTGATTTTCCTTTCGGGAATCGTAACTTTATCAAGAAAAGTAACACCAGCGCTGCTACGTACATCATCTTTATTTTTCAGACGGTTCGAAGTTTACCAACTTCATCAATGCTAAAAATATACAAAAAAGAACCGTTAATACAAAGCAGATTAGCTAAAAGAAATTTAAAGTAACAATGGTTCAAACTAGCAAAAAGGCTAAATAAAAGATGAATATTACTAAAAAGTAGTTAACAACGTAAAATAGTTGAACGATTGAACGACACTTATAAAAATTGTGATAAATAGGAATGATAAAAGGTTAACAAGAAAAAAAATGAAAGCGAGTTTTAAACAGTAAAAAAACACAAACTAAAATTATTACAAAACACAAGACCAATAAAAGAGAAATCTTGGTGAAAAAATCTGGAATCATTGAGTGTGTAATGGGAAGGCAGTTGTTGTGTTGTTAAGCTCTGGCTTCATCCTCGAGATAAACAATGATTCCAAGATGATGAGGTTAAGTCTGTGTGAGGAAGAAGTTAGAATTTGGAAATCATTTTGTGTGAGTGGATGTCCAGTGGAATAGCACTGTTCTCTGATGGCAGATGGTGATGGTGAACTTAGCTGAATACCTGTACGGTAAGATTTTCCCAATTGCTCAAGGATACGGTGCTGTAGAGGACGTGTGGTGCTACCCACATATCGAGAGTTACATCTCGAACATTTGAATTGATATACAACACATGATTTAAGAGCAGAGGGCAAAGGTACCGTTTTTTTCAGAGGGGAACGCATCGTAATGTGTGTCTTAAAGATAGTTCTAAAATCAATTTGGGGAAAACAATCTTTGAAGATGCTCAGCAGTTCCTTTCTTATGCTATAACTTAAATGTCCAAGATATGACAATGTGATGTAGCAAACATCTTTAGTAACCGTCATAACAGGAGTAGGAGGGGAGTGTTTTTTATTCATAAAAATGGAATTACTGAGTCATGTTCAATTTCATACGTAAAATTTAAATTCGGATGTTTAGAGTTCAGGTAGTAAACAAAACGTTCAACCTGAGAGCTGTTGTTAAAGAGGAGGAATGTATCATCCACATATCGACGGTAGAAAATAGGTTTGAAATCTAGAGGGCACTCATGTAACCAATCTTTTTCATGGTGACAAAAATGCGTTTCCATAAGTGGGACCTAAGGGTGAGCCCATGGCCACGCCATCGGTTTGGGAATACAAGTCATCATTGAATGTAAAAACAGAGTCAGCAGTCGCCAAATGAAGTACTTTTGTCAGTTGTTTTTCATTTAGCTGTTGAAAATCTTTCGACTTTGTAAGGTTACATACGATAAGAGTGGTGGTCTCCTCAAGTGGAACATTAGTAAACAGTGACTATACATCCACACTGGCCATAACAACAGGACCATTGATTTTAACAGTGGTAATTTTATTTACAATGTCCATGGTATTTTCGACAGTATAATCATTTTTAGTTAGAGGGGTTAACAATGAGGCCAAAAACTTAGCCAACTTATGATTAAAAGTACCTGCTGACGATACAATAAGTGTTACCTGTTTTGTAAATTTTCGGAAGACCATATAAAACACCTGGTCTTGATCCAGACGCGAATAAGCAATTGTATACCGAATATCCAACAGAATCTTTTATGTTGCGGAGGAAACGGTTCAGTTTGTCTTCTAGTTTAGCATAGCCGCGCGTCCACACGAGCTGGGCCTGATCGGCGGGCATGCCTTAACGGGCACATTTGACGGGCAAACGATCAAGTTGCCCGAGTGCCCGTCGAGCGAAATCACTAAGGTGGTGCCCGGTAGTTGGAGCTCCGACCCTCGGTCGTGTGGACAACATTCACGGGCAGGCCCAGCAGAATTTGCCCGCCAACCACGCTGCCCGCCGGTCAGGGCTGCTCGTGTGGACGCGGCTTAATATGAGAAGCAATATTCGTCTTTAATCATTTAAATTTAATTCGGTCATCCAAAATAGCCTTGAGTTTTGAGTTATATTCCGTTCTGTTTAGTAACACAATGCCCCGTCCCTAGTCTGGTTTTGTGATGTTATTATCTTCCCTAAGTTTCTCTAAAAGGTCAAGTTGATGATTCCTCTTGATAGCAAGATTGGCGGTAAGCATTTTTAGCAATTGCAGAAATCCTGTTACGGATAGAGTGGTGGCTAACATTACCAAAAAATTCAAACTTGGCTATTCTGTGGCAAATACATTCAAACCCCAGATTTTTTTTTCCATAATTTAGAATCAGTAGGAAAACCAAAATTAAGCCCCAGGGCAAGGAGGTCACTTTCCTCTTTGGTTAGCTTTCTGTTTGATAGGTTGAAAATGGCATTTTCAGGCTTGACTTTCTTGGTAATGTCAATGCCACGGTCTCCTAATATGGCGATTCCTTATGTTGGGTAACCTTTTTTCCGTGTTAGCTTCCCACATACAATTAAGGCATTGGAAATCAATATACGATCATTTAGATTTGAAAGAATTAACATATATACATATTTATATCAGTGAATAAAGCTAAGACTTGAAAGTTTCTTAGTTTGGGCTTTGATCACGAGCTTCAGGAGTTGTAATATCCATGATTTATATGTATGCTGGACAAAAAATTGCGACTATAAATCTTGATCTTGATGAAGGAAGGGATAGTGTCATATTTTCTACAAATTTTTAGAAATTCAAGATCACATTCCAATTTCTTCGCGTTGTAGTATTCCTTCTCTGTTCTTCTATATTCGCGAAGCGTGGGTCGGTCATAGCTGGTGATAATAATCTCAGCGAGTGATTTTCCTTTCGGGAATCGTAACTATCAGGAAAAGTAACACCAGCGCAGCTACGAACATTATCTTTATTTCTCAGACGTTTCGAAGTTTACCAACTACAACATCAGTGCTAAAAATATACAAGAAAGAACAGCTAATACAAAACAGATTAGCTAAAAACAATTTAAAGTAACAATGGTTCAAACTAGCAAAAAAGGCTAAATAAAAGATGATTGCAGTACTAAAAAGTAGTTATCAACGTAAAATAGTTAAACGACACTTATAAAAATGGTGATTGATAAGAATGATAAAAGGTTAACGAGAAAAAAATAAATAAAGGCGAGTTTTAAACAGTAAAAAACACAAACTAGAATTATTACAAAACACAAGACCAATAGATGAGAAATCTTACAGTTAAAAGTATGGAATCATTCAGTGTGTAATAGGATGGCAGTTGTTGTGTTGTTAAGCTCTGGCTTCATCCTCGAGACAAACAATGATTCTAAGATGATGAGGTTAAGACTGTGTGAGGAAAAAGTTTGGGAATTTATGTATATATGTATGTTGTTATGTAGCCTTTGTTCTTTAGAAATTACATTAGTTCTAGAACAGGGTGGATAACGGAACCCAAATTAAATAAAATAAAAATGATGTCAAGATCGAAAGAGTTAAACTATCCTTTTGTTCCTTTCAGATTACATCTATATTTCCTTTGTTGCAATTACCGTCGTTATAATTCACTTTTTATTACCATATTCTTAATACCTATTTACATTCTTATTTATTATAATTTCTTTTATTTTTCATTAAAAAAAATGTTTTTTTTTTCTGTGGTGTACCATATAATACAAGTTAGTAATTTTTCAGTTGATTTATGATAATCATAATTACACCAATCACCGGTAGAACAAAATTCACAAAAATGCATAATTCTTAAGCACATTCTTTCAGACAATTCAATGATAATGATAATAACGTAGACAAATATACATATACACACGCAAAGGACAATAAATAAGGGCAACTTACAATAGCAGATATATAATAGCGTAACCACAACCCTTCTTCGCCGACCAGCCATCGTCACCTCCTACCACTACCTCGTCCAAGGTCGTTCTCTCAACCTTAGCTACCCCATTGAGGAGTCGAATAAACCGAAACCCGAATCTTAACCCGAATCCCTAACTCTCGTCGTATGAGTTTCGAGTCTCGTCAGTCTTTGGAGATCATGAGGGATTGTCATGCATAAGGCATGCATAGGTCGATGGTCGAATAAGCGTTCAGGGTATGCAGTGTAATAATATGGATATATATATATATATATATATACATATGAATATATACATATGTATATACATATATGTATATATATATACAAATGAATATATATATATATATATATATATATATATATATATATATATATGTGTGTGTGTGTGTGTGTGTGTGTGTGTCTGTGTGTGTGTTTGTGTGTGTATGTGTGTGTGCGAAAGAGAACAGATAGATAGACGTAAACATACATAAAGAGAGATAAAACTATAAAATTTACGATCCAACACTTGCACTTTAACGACAAAATGCTTCTTTTTACATCACTGTTACACACATAAAGACGAGCTGAGATACGTGTGCTCGTATGTGTGTGTGTGTTCTTTTTTCTTTCTTTCTTCGTTCCTCCACTCTCTTTCTCTCTTTATTTTTTCTCTCTTCATTTATCTCTCTCTCGCTCTCTCTCTCTCTATCTATCTATCTATCTATCTATCTATCTATCTTTCTATCTATCTATCTATCTTTCCTTTGTGCGTCTGTGCATCTGTGTGTGTGTGTGTGTCTGTACGTGTGTGTGTGTGTGTGTGTGTGTGTGTGTGTGTGCGCGCGTGTGTGTATGTGTCCACATATCCTGTGTCTGTGTGTGTGTGTGTGTGTGTATCTGTGCATATATATGTGTGTGTATCTGTGCATGTCTATCTATACATATATATATGTATATGTATGTACATGTGTCTACCTATCCTAATAACCACACACCTCACACAGCTCATCCCTTCCCTCCTCATCTTAAAATCTCTCCCACCTTTTTCATAAACGATCTTATCCGATCCGGTTTTCTTGTCACCTTTCGCCCTGGCAAATCTTGAGGTTTTCTTTCCCCCGCTCGAGCAGCCAGGA
>BOPN01000447.1:461351-466351 GCA_017312705.2 Penaeus japonicus | reverse complement strand
ATAAAGGAAAGAAAAATATATACAAAGAAGAATATTAATAAGCAGTTCACTGAAGAAGCAAAATATAAGCAAAATATCTTTATATAAAAAATACAGTTACTTTCAAACATAGATTAATATTTCCCCCTGAAGTTTTTTTTTTTATTATTATTATTATTATTATTATTATTATTATTATTATTTTTTTTTTTTTTTTTTTTTTTTTTTTTTTTTTTTTTTTTTTTTTTTTTTTTATTATTTATTTTTTTTTTTTTTTTTTTAAGCTACCAGTACCAAAAATAACTTTACTGTTAAACAGGTCCCTAGAACACGTTGCAACACCCAACAGCATCACATCACATTTCCCTCAAATTTTCAACCATCATAAATTATATAAACACAATAATTAGCATCATACGTCACCAGTAAGACCTGCAGCAATTATAACCAGGTATCAGATCCACACAGCACAACATCATACGATATATTTAGTCCATCAGTTTCATCAAACACCTGGGAGATGAGAGAGCATGGCCACTGCCAGATAAGACTCGCTGTTGCTTCACATTACCCCCTCTCCCCACTCTCTCCTTCCTTTCTCTCCCCTCTTCTTCTTCCCTCTCCCCCTCTCCCTTCCTCTCCTCTCTTCTTCCCCCCTCTCCTCCCTTTATCTCCCCTCTTCTTCTCCCCTCTCCCCCTCCCTTCCTCTCCCCTCTTCTTCTTCCCTCTCCCCTCTTCTTCTTCCCTCTCCCTTCCTCTCCCCTCTTCTTCTTCCCTCTCCCTTCCTCTCCCCTCTTCTTCTTCCCTCTCCCTTCCTCTCCCCTCTTCCCTCTCCCCCTCTCCCTTCCTCTCCCCTCTTCTTCTTCCCTCTCCCTTCCTCTCCCTTCCTCTCCCCTCTTCTTCTTCCCTCTCCCCTCTTCTTCTTCCCTCTCCCTTCCTCTCCCCTCTTCTTCTTCCCTCTCCCTTCCTCTCCCTTCCTCTCCCCTCTTCTTCTTCCCTCTCCCCTCTTCTTCTTCCCTCTCCCTTCCTCTCCCTTCCTCTTCCCTCTTTTTCTTCCCTCTCCCCCTCTCCCTTCCTCTCCCCTCTTCTTCTTCCCTCTCCCCCTCTCCCTTCCTCTCCCCTCTTCTTCTTCCCTCTCCCTTCCTCTCCCCTCTTCTTCTTCCCTCTCCCTTCCTCTCCCCTCTTCTTCTTCCCTCTCCCTTCCTCTCCCCTCTTCTTCTTCCCTCTCCCTTCCTCTCCCCTCTTCTTCTTCCCTCTCCCCCTCTCCCTTCCTCTCCCCTCTTCTTCTTCCCTCTCCCTTCCTCTCCCCTCTTCTTCTTCCCTCTCCCCCTCTCCCTTCCTCTCCCCTCTTCTTCTTCCCTCTCCCCCTCCCTTCCTCTCCCCTCTTCTTCTTCCCTCTCCCTTCCTCTCCCCTCTTCTTCTTCCCTCTCCCCCTCTCCCTTCCTCTCCCCTCACTGCTTCTTCCCTCTCCCCCTCTCCCCCTAACTCTCCCCCTCTTCTTCTTCCCTCTCCCCCTCCTTCCTCTCCCTCTTCTTCTTCCCTCTCCCCTCTCCCTTCCTCTTCCCTCTTCTTCTTCCCTCTCTCCCCTCCTTCCTCTCCCCTCTTCTTCTTCCCTCTCCCCCTCCCTTCCTCTCCTCTTCTTCTTCCCTCTCCCCCTCTCCCCTTCCTCTCCCTCTTCTTCTTCCCCCTCCTTCCTCTCCCTCTTCTTCTTCCCTCTCCCTTCCTCTCCCCTCTTCTTCTTCCCTCTCCCTTCCTCTCCCCTCTTCTTCTTCCCTCTCCCTTTCTCTCCCCTCTTCTTCTTCCCTCTCCCTTCCTCTCCCCTCTTCTTCTTCCCTCTCCCTTCCTCTCCCCTCTTCTTCTTCCCTCTCCCTTTCTCTCCCCTCTTCTTCTTCCCTCTCCCTTCCTCTCCCCTCTTCTTCTTCCCTCTCCCTTCCTCTCCCCTCTTCTTCTTCCCTCTCCCTTTCTCTCCCCTCTTCTTCTTCCCTCTCCCCTCTTCTTCTTCCCTCTCCCCCTCCCTTCCCTCTCCTCTCCCCTCTTCTTCTTCCCTCTCCCCCTCCCTTCCTCTCCCCTCTTCTTCTTCCCTCTCCCTTTCTCTCCCCTCTTCTTCTTCCCTCTCCCTTCCTCTCCCCTCTTCTTCTTCCCTCTCCCTTTCTCTCCCCTCTTCTTCTTCCCTCTCCCCTCTTCTTCTTCCCTCTCCCTTCCTCTCCCCTCTTCTTCTTCCCTCTCCCTTCCTCTCCCCTCTTCTTCTTCCCTCTCCCCCTCTCCCTTCCTCTCCCCTCTTCTTCTTCCCTCTCCCTTCCTCCTCTCCCTCTTCTTCTTCCCTCTCCCCCTCCCTTCCTCTCCCCTCTTCTTCTTCCCTCTCCCCCTCTCCCTTCCTCTCCCCTCTTCTTCTTCCCTCTCCCTTCCTCTCCCCTCTTCTTCTTCCCTCTCCCTTTCTCTCCCCTCTTCTTCTTCCCTCTCCCTTCCTCTCCCCTCTTCTTCTTCCCTCTCCCCCTCTCCCTTCCTCTCCCCTCTTCTTCTTCCCTCTCCCTTCCTCTCCCCTCTTCTTCTTCCCTCTCCCTTCCTCTCCCCTCTTCTTCTTCCCTCTCCCTTTCTCTCCCCTCTTCTTCTTCCCTCTCCCTTCCTCTCCCCTCTTCTTCTTCCCTCTCCCTTCCTCTCCCCTCTTCTTCTTCCCTCTCCCCCTCCCTTCCTCTCCCCTCTTCTTCTTCCCTCTCTCCTCCCTTTCTCTCCCCCTCTTCTTCTTCCCTCTCCCCTCTTCTTCTTCCCTCTCCCTTCCTCTCCCCTCTTCTTCTTCCCTCTCCCTTCCTCTCCCTCTTTGCTTCTTCCCTCTCCTTCCTCCTCCCCTCCTTCTTCTTCCCTCTCCCTTCCTCTCCCCTCTTCTTCTTCCCTCTCCCTTCCTCTCCCCTCTTCTTCTTCCCTCTCCCCCTCCCTTCCTCTCCCCTCTTCTTCTTCCCTCTCCCTTTCTCTCCCCTCTTCTTCTTCCCTCTCCCTTCCTCTCCCCTCTTCTTCTTCCCTCTCCCTTCCTCTCCCCTCTTCTTCTTCCCTCTCCCCCTCTCCCTTCCTCTCCCCTCTTCTTCTTCCCTCTCCCTTCCTCTCCCCTCTTCTTCTTCCCTCTCCCCTCTTCTTCTTCCCTCTCCCTTCCTCTCCCCTCTTCTTCTTCCCTCTCCCTTCTCCTCCCCCTCTTCTTCTTCCCTCTCCCCTCTTCTTCTTCCCTCTCCCTTCCTCTCCCCTCTTCTTCTTCCCTCTCCCTTTCTCTCCCCTCTTCTTCTTCCCTCTCCCCTCTTCTTCTTCCCTCTCCCTTCCTCTCCCCTCTTCTTCTTCCCTCTCCCTTCCTCTCCCCTCTTCTTCTTCCCTCTCCCCTTCCCTCCTCCCCTCTTCTTCTTCCCTCTCCTTTCTCTCCCCTCTTCTTCTTCCCTCTCCCTTCCTCTCCCTCTTCTTCTTCCCTCCTCCTTCCTCTCCCTCTTCTTCTTCCCTCTCCCCTCTTCTTCTTCCCTCTCCCTTCCTCTCCCCTCTTCTTCTTCCCTCTCCCCTCTTCTTCTTCCCTCTCCCTTCCTCTCCCCTCTTCTTCTTCCCTCTCCCCTCTTCTTCTTCCCTCTCCCTTTCTCTCCCCTCTTCTTCTTCCCTCTCCCTTCCTCTCCCCTCTTCTTCTTCCCTCTCCCTTCCTCTCCCCTCTTCTTCTTCCCTCTCCCCCTCCCTTCCTCTCCCCTCTTCTTCTTCCCTCTCCCTTTCTCTCTTCTTCTTCTTCCCTCTCCCTTCCTCTCCCCTCTTCTTCTTCCCTCTCCCTTTCTCTCCCCTCTTCTTCTTCCCTCTCCCTTCCTCTCCCCTCTTCTTCTTCCCTCTCCCTTTCTCTCCCCTCTTCTTCTTCCCTCTCCCTTCCTCTCCCCTCTTCTTCTTCCCTCTCCCTTCCTCTCCCCTCTTCTTCTTCCCTCTCCCTTCCTCTCCCCTCTTCTTCTTCCCTCTCCCCTCTTCTTCTTCCCTCTCCCTTCCTCTCCCCTCTTCTTCTTCCCTCTCCCTTCCTCTCCCCTCTTCTTCTTCCCTCTCCCCTCTTCTTCTTCCCTCTCCCTTCCTCTCCCCTCTTCTTCTTCCCTCTCCCCCTCTTCCTTCCCCTCTCCCCCTCCCTTCCTCTCCCCTCTTCTTCTTCCCTCTCCCTTTCTCTCCCCTCTTCTTCTTCCCTTCTCCTTCACTCTCCCTCTTCTTCTTCCCTCTCCCTTCCTCTCCCCTCTTCTTCTTCCCTCTCCCTTCCTCTCCCCTCTTCTTCTTCCCTCTCCCTTTCTCTCCCCTCTTCTTCTTCCCTCTCCCTTCCTCTCCCCTCTTCTTCTTCCCTCTCCCTTCCTCTCCCCTCTTCTTCTTCCCTCTCCCTTCCTCTCCCCTCTTCTTCTTCCCTCTCCCTTTCTCTCCCCTCTTCTTCTTCCCTCTCCCTTCCTCTCCCCTCTTCTTCTTCCCTCTCCCCCTCTCCCTTCCTCTCCCCTCTTCTTCTTCCCTCTCCCTTCCTCTCCCCTCTTCTTCTTCCCTCTCCCTTCCTCTCCCCTCTTCTTCTTCCCTCTCCCTTCCTCTCCCCTCTTCTTCTTCCCTCTCCCTTCCTCTCCCCTCTTCTTCTTCCCTCTCCCTTCCTCTCCCCTCTTCTTCTTCCCTCTCCCTTCCTCTCCCCTCTTCTTCTTCCCTCTCCCTTCCTCTCCCCTCTTCTTCTTCCCTCTCCCTTCCTCTCCCCTCTTCTTCTTCCCTCTCCCTTTCTCTCCCCTCTTCTTCTTCCCTCTCCCCTCTTCTTCTTCCCTCTCCCCTCTTCTTCTTCCCTCTCCCTTCCTCTCCCCTCTTCTTCTTCCCTCTCCCTTTCTCTCCCCTCTTCTTCTTCCCTCTCCCCTCTTCTTCTTCCCTCTCCCTTTCTCTCCCCTCTTCTTCTTCCCTCTCCCTTCCTCTCCCCTCTTCTTCTTCCCTCTCCCCCTCCCTTCCTCTCCCCTCTTCTTCTTCCCTCTCCCTTTCTCTCCCCTCTTCTTCTTCCCTCTCCCTTCCTCTCCCCTCTTCTT
>BOPN01000447.1:436351-438851 GCA_017312705.2 Penaeus japonicus | reverse complement strand
CACGAAAGCACGCCTGTGTACTCATACACACCCACACACATTCTACATATACATGCGTACACGCAAACGCACGCAAATACACACACTCATAACTACACTCACAGACAGATACACTCATTTACACACATACTCACGAAAGCACGCCCGTTTGTTTACCTGCACACGCCCCTGCAAAACACACACTCACACACACATGTATGACTTCTATTGTCTACAATTAATGATAATATTCTATTCAATAAACTTAATTAGCATAAATCTATACGCATCCCTATTCGTTAATATCGGCAGCAGTTTTGAGAAATGATTTGCACACAATGAATATGATAATATAATTCATATTTCAGTATATCTAATTGTTGCATTCATTATTTCCTAAACGATTAAACACACACACACACAAACATGAGCACACGTATGAACACACACATACACACACATCTATCCATCTTATAATCTATGTTATTATATAATACACAAACACAAACACACACACACACACTTACATAAACCCACATGAATACACACACACACAAAAAAAAGAAAAAAAAAAAAAAAAAAAAAAAAAAAAAAAAAAAAAAAAAAAAAAAAAAAAAAAAAAAAAAAAAAAAAAAAATCACTCGACCACTACAATTCTAAACAAGTCGACACAAACAGCCCGAAAGACAAATAAATTCCCGACAGCTAAAGAAGTCAGCGGAACTCTTCCGGACAGACAGTAGACACCGAGAACGAAGCGACCCGGAAAATGGAAACGGCGTCGGTCCGAGTTCCGTCGAAGGGAGATCGCCGCTTGCCAGGACCTTAGACGCCGAAAGTACGAGTGGTTTAGACATAACAAGAACCATCTGTAGTAAATTGTTGTCATTATCTCTTTTTTTTTGTATTTTTTTTTAATCAATTTATCTGTATCGGACGACGTATTCTTGTTCTAATTCCGTATCTAATTCCGGGTTAGATTAAAGTGTTCCCATCTTAGGCACGCCATTTCCAGAAGGAGTTCTCAATTAGACCTTATTTCTAGTTTAACCTTTGGAGCGAAAAGAAACAACCTTAGGATAGTTCTAGTTTTAGATATAGTGCAGAGGTTCCCTAAATGGTGTATGTGTCTTTATGGGAATTTGCTGGTGGTATTATACCATGTTTGGTGTGGACAGGCGTGGTGGTGGTGTTGATGGTGATGGTTATAGTGATAAGGATGGTGTAAAGTGTGGTGATCGTGTGAATGGTGATGCTTGTGGTGATGTGAATGGTGAAGCTAGTGATGTTTTGGGGTAATGATGATTGTATTAACGGAAAATAGATAGTTGGATTGTAATGCATAGCTTTAAGAGGATTTTTGGAAACTCAAGTGAACTGTATCGTTTAACATATAAGGTCAAAAAGTACCATTTCCAAAGCGGTTAACCTGATTCAGAATGTGAAAAAAAGGCTTCAAATTATTTCAAGTTTAACGTCCAGTGCGAGAAGAGACGTTAAACAATCTAACCTGAACTAGAAGAAGAAAACACGCCTTTTAATTTCAAATCTAACATCCAGAGTGAAATATAAGACCTCAAACCATTACCAATTTAACTTCTGGAGAAAAAAAAGAACAAAAAAATCCTAAACTACTTCAAGTTTAACCTCTCGAGTTATAAAAAAAATATCTCTCTCTCTCTCTCTCTCTCTCTCTCTCTCTCTCTCTCTCTCTCTCTCTCTCTCTCTCTCTCTCTCTCTCTCTCTCTCCTACTCGAGTCACGTGACAAGTCTTCAGTCGCAGCCATTGACTGTGACTTGCTGCTCTGCCTGACGAGGCTTTACGACCCCTTTCAGAGTGGCGTAATGTGAGCTAGAGCTAGTGAAGGGGCAGGGGGTTAGGGGGAGGGAGGGAGGGAGAATGGGTAGTAAGGGGGAAGGGAGGGGAGGTAAAAAGAGGGAGAGAGATGGAGATAAGGGCAAAGAAGAGGAAGAGGGCAGGGGGCGGGGGGGGGGGGGGAAGATGGGTGATAGAGGGAAGGGAGAGGAGGTAAAAAGGGGGAGAGGGAAGATAGAGATAAGGACAAAGAAGAGGAAGAGGGCAGGGGGTAAGGGAAGATGGAGAGAAGGGGGGGGGGAGGCAAGATAGGTGATAGGGGGAAGGGAGGGGAGGTAAAAAGAGGGAGAGGGAAGATGGAGAGAAGGGGGTGGGAAGAGGAGGCGATACGGAGAAAGGAAGGGAGGAAAGATGAGGAAGATGGAGGGAACAGGAGAGGGGGGGAAGGGTAGGCTGAAGGGAAGGAAGGGGAGGTGATCGCGGGGAGGGATGGGAAGGAGGGGAAATAATGGGGAGGATGGGGAGGAAGGAGGGAAGGGGAGCGTGTAAGGAAACGAAGGAATGGTATGGGGTTGAAGAAAGGGATGGTAAGAAGGTAGAGGGGGAGGGATAGGGGATAGGGTGAAGTGGGCGTAGATGGTAGGGGTGGGGGGGGGAGGTCGGGACTGAAGTGTAGAAAAAGGAGGAAAAGGAATATTAGGAAAG
>BOPN01000447.1:406351-431351 GCA_017312705.2 Penaeus japonicus | reverse complement strand
CTTATATATCGCCAAGTCTTTTATTGTAGACTTTTTGTCACCTTTACCTTTCCTTTTACTTTGAAAAGGTATTAGTTATTATGATCATCATAACATTGGAAAATAAGTTTCATTATCTGCAATTCTCTTTTACTTGTAAACATCCTTAGTATAAAATCAGCAGTAAAGTTTCTATATAGCCATATATATGTTTTTTTGGAATATATAAAAAATAACTTATAGATAATTGATTACATTAATTAATAATTACGTAAAATTCTCAATATAATTATATATATATATCATCACAAGTTAACTTACAAACAATAATATTTGCTTTTAATGCAGTAGTAGTTACCTCTACGAATACGAAAGAGAAAAGTGGAGAACCATATTCACGCAAAAATGAAGAGGAAGGAAGATCAAAGAAAGTAGCTAGCTACCTAAAAATTCTCGTACTTATTTTTTAGGTATCTAGCTACTTTCTTAGATCTTCCTTCCTCTCCCATTATTCGAGAATATGATTCTCCACTGTAAACTGTAGAAACAAAGTCAGAGAGAACATGGAAAAAAAATACATCATCATTTTTATTATCATATCTATGCCTGTTTTTTTTTTTCTTCTCTTCTGTCCTTCATTTTTTTTTTTTTTTTTTTTTTTTGTCTATATAGAAATCTATTTTCTCCCCCCCCCCCTCTCTCTTTCATTGTCGTTCTCTTTCCCTCTCTTCCGGTTAGCCGTAGAGGGAGGGAGGGAGGTAGAAAGGGAGAAGATTCTCTCTCATTCTCTTTCCCTCTATTTATTTATTTCTCCCAATATCTCTCTCCTTACCGCCTGAACCACCGAGATCTAAGGAAAGATGTCGGAAATCGGTCCTTATATATCTCTTTTATCATAGATTTTTTGTCACCTTTACCTTTCCTTTTACTTTGAGAAAAGTATTAGTTATTATGATCATCATAACATTGGAAAATAACAATTTCATTATCCACAATTTTCTTTTACGTGTAAACATCTTTGATACGAAATCAGCAGTAAATTTTTATATATTCATATATTCTCCATTTTCCTTAGTATTGTATTCTACTGGGTAAATTTTCCGATATATATATATGTATACATATATATACATATATACATATATATATATATATATATATATATATATATATATATATATGAAAACAAATGTCATATTTGTGTGTATATATATATTAGTATTTCCACAAACGTACACAAATTTGAAAATACGGACAACAAATTATATACAACTCATTATGAGAGAAATGAATATAAAATGATTGCAAAGCTTCTCTTGAGTTCTCTTTCTCTTCTATTTCTGTTGAGAATCAGTAAGCGACGAACAGAGGGACACGAGGTGGCGCAAAATGAGGTCGTATGTTGATGGTTATAATAATCCTATAAATGTCTACCTTCTCCAAAAGCCAGAGTGAAGTTGTAAATCGTCAGTAATTAGTACTAATAAGTACACAATGATTAATATATCAAGCATCTTGTTTCTAGTATATTTCACTTCCATTTAAACATGGAACCTTTATTAATGTATTATTCTAACACCTTGAAATGATTGAGTTTTATTTTATATTCCTCTTCCCATCTTTTCCTCTTCTGTGTTTTTCACAATAAAATGGATTATACAAAAAATAAACTTATATAAAAATATTAATTTTTCATTCCGACGCATTAAGCTATATTTAGGTTGAAAAAATAATTGTATATATAGAAATTTTACTGCTGATCTCATGCTAACGAAGGATATACGTAAAAGAGAATTGCAGATAATGAAAATGTTATTTTTTAGTGCTTGGATCTTATAGTAATCTATATCATCAATATTACTTGTAGATCAACAGGTTCTTACCGAAGTCATTTTAAACTAGATTGTTTAAATGGTTAAAAAATAAATTGACAAAAATGGAGTAAAAGTGTTTCGAGGGATGTTTCAAATTATCAGAATAACCAAATCTTTCTGTACTTTTAGTTTTCCTTTTACTTTGAAAAAAGTTTTAGTTATTATGATCATCATAACATTGGAAAATCAATTTCATTATCTTCAATTCTCTTTTACGTGTAAACATTCTTGGTAGGAAATCAGCAGTAAGTTTTTATATAATTATATATGTATTTTAGAGGTAACCACTACTACGTTTTTTTCTGAATAATTATTATTAAATGTTTGTAATTAACCTAATAATGCAATATATATAAACCTATGATTATATTGAAGAGAATTTTAGGCAATCATTAATCACTGTAATCAATCATCTATAAGTTATTTTTAATCTTATTATGCCACTGAGAATTATTAAGATTTTTTTGTTTATTATTATTTTTTTTTTCGTTATTACATTGATATAATTAATCATATCACAATTACACCAAAGGCCATATGGGGGAAAACTGTAAAAACAAAGTCAGAAAGAACATGGAATAAAAATAAAGATAAAATATACACCATTTTTATTATCATAATATCTAAGCCGGTTTTCTTTCTCCTCTTCTTGTCCTTCGTTTTGTCTTTCTGTTTAATTTCCTACCTACACAGGAATCTAATTTCCATCCCCCCCTCCCCCCTTCTCTCTTTCATTATCGTTCTCTTTCCTTCTTTACTGGTTAGTCCTTGAGGGAGGGAGGGAGAGAGGTAGAAAGGGAGAAGATTCTCTCTCATTCTCTGTCCCTCTATTTATTTATCTCTCTCTCTCTCTCTCCCATTCTCTTTCATTATATATCTTTTTCTCAATTTCTTTCACTCTCTCGTTCTCTGTCTTTCTCTCTTTCATCTTCTCTCTCTTATTCCTTTCTCTCGTTCTATCTATTTCATTATTTTCCTCTTTCATTCCTTCTCTCTCCCTCACTTTTACCTTTCCTTTTACTTTGAAAAAAATATTACTTCTTATGATCATCATAACATTGGAAAATAAGTTTCATTATCTACAATTCTCTTTTACTTGTAAACATCCTTGGTAGGAAATCAGCAGTAAAGTTTCTATATATTCATATACATATATATGTATTCTACGTATTTTAGGAATAAATATTATTAAAATTTTGCAAGTAAACTAATAATGCAATAGATAATTATATTGAAGAGAATTTTAGGCAATCATTCATCGCTGTAATCAATCATCTATAAGTTATTTTGAATATTCTTATTGTGCCAGAGAATTGTTAAGATTTTATTTATTTATTTAATTAATTTTGCTCGTTCTTAGATTAATATAATTAATTGTAAAACAGTTATACCAAAGGCCATATGGTGGAAAACTGTAAAAACAGTCAGAGTGAACATGGAATAGATAATAATAATAATAATAATAATTAATAAATAGAATAAAAATACACCATCATTTTTATCATCTTAATATCTATGCCGGTTTTCTTTCTCCTCCTCTGTTTCCTCGTTTTTTTCTGTTTAATTTTTTATCTTCACAGGAATCTAATCCCCCGCCCCCCCCCCTCTCTCTCTCTTTCATTATCGTTCTCTTTCCTTCTCTTCCGGTTGGTCCTAGAGGGAAGGAGGGAGAAAGGCAGAAAGGGAGAAGATTCTCTCTCATTCTCTGTCCCTCCATTTATTTATCTCTCTCAGTCTCTCTCTCTCTCCCATTCTCTTTCATTATATTTCTCTATTTCATTCTCTCTCTCGTTCTCTTTCTCTCTTTCATCTTCCCTTTCTTATACCTTTCTCTCATTTTCTCTGTTTCATTACCTTTCTCTCTTTCATTCTCTCTCTCTCTCTCTCTCGCTCTTCCCCTTGAAGTAACAAGTGATTTGTGCAAACAGTGAAAAGGTATTTGTTTAAATTTCTTTCTTTTCCTCTTCTCTGTTTTGCTTGTGCAGATATAGAATAACCTGTATTAAACTATTATTAATTCATAGTAATTCTAGTATGAATATATATTTTTGTGTTGGTAACGTTTATTTTCATTTCTGGAGATTCCTTCTGGTTGCATGATAACAGTCCATGAGATCTGAAGACAACTATTGCTTTTTATTATTTAATTGTTTCCAAATATAATCAATGTAAGTGATTTAGTGAAAAAAAGTCTCGAGGAATACATCTACAAACTCTGAATGGCAGAGTTACAGGTATCTTTCTGATATGAATATAAAATGACTGCAAAACCTCTCTTCGCTCCAGAATTCCCTTTCTCTTAAGTTAATAATGAGTGAGCGACGAACAGGGAGACACGAGGAGGCGGAGAATATTACGTTGATGGTTATAATGACTCCACGAATGTCCGCTTTCTTCACAAGTCATGGAGTTGCAAGTCGTCAGTTATGAAGTATTAACAAATACTGTGTTTCATCTATTAAAAGAGATCTTACGCCGGGCCGCCTCGTGCATATAGCCCGGGCGAAGGAAAGCCTTCGCAAATCTCTCTGAACTGAACTGATCTATTAAAAAAAAACAAAAAATCATTTGACATTCAAGTACATATGAAGACTTACTTATTGTATCATTTTATTGTACTACTTGAAATGATTAATGAATTTACTTTTATGTTCTTCTCCCCATCTTTTCCTCTTCCGTGTTTTTCACAATAACATGTATTATGCAAAACAGACAATTGATTAACTTATTAGCATAAGCCAATCTTTAATTTCGCTTGCTGATTTGCAGTAGTTTTTTTTATTTTTTTTTTTGAGTAGATTTGTATTTGGTTATAATTAAATAACTAAAAGTGAAGTAGTAAAAAGTCTCAAGAAATGTTTCAAATAATTAGAATTTGATATAAATAATTGCAAAACAACCACCGTATCGGACCGAACCAGAAACTCATACAGATTTGAACCAACTTATAATCCAGAGGCCTGTGCTGCCTTACTGCATGACTGCCGACCGGAATGACCTTTGACCTCGAGTGGGGGACGTTATCTCCGAAGAGAACGCTCGTGAACCGCCAAACACGAGCAAGTGCCGAGGACACCTGTTAACTTTTCCCGAGGAAAGATTTTTCTGGTCTCGAACCCGGGAACCTCCGACGCTGGAACCAACCTGAAAAGGGAGTTAGAAACTATGTCGACTGTACCACCGAGATCTAAAGTAATAACTCGAAAATCGGCCCTTTTATATCTCCAAGTCTTTCATTATTGACTTTTTGTCACTTCTACCTTTCCTTTTACTTTGAGAAAGTATTAGTTATCATGAACATCATAACATAGGAAAATAAGTTTCCATTATCTGCAATACTCTTTTACGTGTAAACATACTTGGTAGGAAATCAGCAGTAAAGTTTCTATATATTCATATATATGTATTTTAGAGGTAACCAATACTACGTACTTTATGAATAAATATTATTAAATGTTTGTAATTAACCTAACAATGTAATACATATAAATATAGGATTATATTGAAGAGAATTTTAGGTAATCATTAATCACTGTAATCAATCATCTATAAGTTATTTTTAATATTCTTATTGTACCAATGAGAATTATTTTTTTCTTCTCGTTATTCGATTAATATAATTAATTGTATAACAATTACACTAAAGGCCATATTGGGGAAAGCTGTAAAAACAGTCAGAGTGAACATGAAATAAAAAATAAATAATAATAATAATAATAAATAAATAAAATAGAAATACACCATTTTTATCATCGTAATATCTATGCCGGTTTTCTTTCTCCTCTTCTTGTCCCTCGTTTTTTTCTGTCTAATTTTCTAACTTCACAAGAATCTAATTCCCCCTCCCCCCCCCCCTCTCTTTCATTATTGTTCTCTTTCCTTCTCTTCCGGTTAGTCCTAGAGGGAGGGAGGTAGAACGGGAGAAGATTCTCTCTTATTTTCTGTTCCTTTATTTATTTATTTTTCTTAGTCTCTATTATTTTTTCTTATTCTCTCTATTTCATTACCTTTCTCTCTTTCATTCTCTCTCACTCGCTCTTTCCCTTGAGATAACAACTTATCTATGTAAACAGTTAAAAGGTGTTTTGCTTATGCAAATATAGAATAAGTTGTATTAAACTATTTTTAATTCATAGTAATTCTAGCATGAATATATTTTTTATTGTTGAAAGAGAGAACTCTTTCATTATCGTTCTCTTTCCTTCTCTTCCGGTTAGTCCTAGAGAGAGAGGGGGAGAAAGGTAGAAATGAAGATTCTCTCTCATTCTCTGTTCCTTTATTTATTTAGTTCTCTTAATCTCTCTCTCTCACATTCTCTTTCAATATATATCTTTTTCTATTTCCCCTCTCTCTCTCGTTCTCTTTCTTTTTTCATTTTCTCTCTCTTATTCCTTTCATTATTTTTAATATTATTATTATTTTATTATCAATTTCATTATTTTTCTCTTTCATTCTTTCTCTCTCCCTCGCTCTTTCCCTTGAAATAACAATTGATTTGTGTAAACAGTGAAAAGGTGTTTTGTATATATTTCTTTCTTCTATTCTTCTCTGTTTTGTTTATGTAACTATAGAATAACCTGTATTAAACAATTATTAATCCATAGTAATTCTAGCATAAATATTCTTTACGTGTAAACATCCTTGGTAGGAAATCAGCAGTAAAGTTTCTATATATTCTTATATATGCATTTTAGAGACGACTACTATTACACACTTTAAAAATGAATATTAAATTTTTGTAATTTAACTTGTGATGAAATATATATAAACAAATAATTATAATGAAGAGAAATTTAGGCAGCTATTAATTACTCTAATCAATCAATAAGTTATTTTTAATATTTTTATTGTGCCATTTTTTTTCGTTATTAGATTAATATAATTACTTATATTACAATTACAACAAAGGTAATATGGTGGAAAACTGAAAAAAAAAGTGATAAAACATGGAAAAAACAACTCAAATACTTACCATCATTTTTATTATCATAATATATATGCCAGTTTTTTTTCTCCCTCTCTTCTTGTCCTTCGTTTTTTTCTGTTTAATTTTCTATCTACACAGGAATCTAATTTCCTTTCTCCCCCCCCCCTCCCTCTCTCTCTCATTATCGTTCTCTTTCCTTCTCTTCCGGTTAGTCCTAGAGGGAGGGAAGGAGAAAGGTAGAAAGGGAGAAGATTCTCTCTTTCTCTGCCACTCTATTTATTTATTTCTCTCAATCACTCTCTCCCTTTTTCTTTCATTATATATCTATATCTCATTCTCTCTCGTTCTCTTTCTTTCTCTCTTTCATCATCTCTCGCTTATTTCTTTCTCTCATTCTCTCTATTTCATTATTTTCTCTTTCATTCTTTCTCTCTCCCTCTCTATTTCCCTTGAAGTAACAATTGATTAGTGTAAAATTTGGGTATCTGGAAGTTCCAGAAGCAGCTTAATAACAGTCCAGAAGATCTGCAGACAAATGCTGTTTTTTATTTACTCAATTGCTTCCAAATATAATCAATGAAAGAGATATAGTGAACAAAAGTCTCCAGGAATATATATATATATATATATATATATATATATATATATATATATATATATATATATATATATATATATGATATAAAATCGAAATGACAGTTAAAGGTATAATTTTATTTTGAATATAAAGGGATTGCAAAACTTAGCTCTTGTATTGTCTTCTTTTCTTCCTATAAATTAATTATGATTAAGCGACGAAGAGAGAGACACGAGGTGGAGAAAATGCAAATCCATGTTGATAATTATAATGACTATAAATATAAGCGTTTTGCAACTTCTTGATGGTTATATAGAGATAATCATGATGATAACAATAAACCTGTAAAATACTCACCATCATCTTTATTACTATCATAAACAATAAATAAGTATAACTTATATATAAACTTATATCTATTATATATAACTTATATAAATATCATAAATAAACTATATAAACTTTCTCCACAAGCCAAAATCACTGAAAAGATTGTACAAGTGATCAGTAATAAACTATAATAAAAACCAAACAAATAATTTGTATGTTACGATTTTGCTATAATACTTGGAACAAATATTTTTATTTATTTATATATATATATTTATATTCCTCTTATTTATTATTCTTATTTTCTACTCTTATTTATTATATTCTTATTTTTATATATTCCGTGCTCTTCACAATAACTTCATTACGCTTCCAAACGGACAATTTATATTATGCTTTTCCTTGTATTCTATTTTATGATTTTCCTTGCTGATTTTTGAAAACCTAGATTTGCTATTGTTTAAAATCAAATTAATAAAAATGAAGGAGGAAAACGTCTCGAGGAATGTTTCAAATAATCTGAATAACCTAATTCTTTAAAATTGATGTTAAATCACTGGAAAACAACCAGCCAATCGGACCAACCAGAACCTCATACAGATTTGAACCCACTCATAATCCGAGGCCTGTGCTGCCTTCCCTGCGTGACTGCCGACCGGAATGACCTTTGACCTCGAGTGGGGGACGTTATCTCCGAAGAGAACGCTCGTGAACCGCCAAACACGAGCAAGTGCCAAGGGCACCTGTTAACTTTTCCCGAGGAAAGATTTTTCTGGTCTCGAACCCGGGAACCTCCGACGCTGGAACCAACCTAATGAGAGTTAGACGCTTTGTCGACTGTACCACCGAGATCTAATTAAGGAAGGCGAAATTTGGGCATTATATATCTCCAAGTCTTTTATGATTGATATTTTGTCACTTTTACCTAAACAAGTATTAGTTATTATGGTTATCCAAGCATTGGAAAATAACATTTTCATTATCTGCAATTCCCTTTTACGTATATGCTTCGTCGGCAGGAGATCAGCAGTAAAATTTCTATACATCCATATATTTTTTTAAACTAAAATTAAGTTTACGTCTGAATTCAAAATTAATATTTTTACATAATTCTGTAAGTTATCTATTAATAAAGTATATATATGTAATTCCGCTGAAGAGAATTTAGATGAATTATTAATCTCTCAAATTAATCCTCCATGTTATTTATAATGTGATTGTGTTAAAGAGAACTTTTTTTTTTCGTTCCTAATTAGAGTAATATAATCACTTATATTACAGTTACACCAAAGGACATGTTGGAAAAAACTGTAAAAACAAAGTCAGAGAGAAAACGGATTAAGAAAAATACTGTAAAATACTCATTTTTATTGTTATCATAAACAATATCTCTGCCGGTTTTCTCTCTTCGTTCTTTTCTGTGTCTACGCAGGAATTTTTTTCCTTTTTTCCCCTCTTCTGACTGTTTTACCTCCATTATCTCATTATCTTTCTCTTTCATTCTCTCTTTCTCTCTTCCGGTTAGTCTTAGAAGGAGGGAGGGAGAGAGGTAGAATGGGAGAAGATTCTCTCTCATTATCTATCGCTCTCTTTATTTATTTATTTTTCATTCAGTCTCTCTCTCTCATTCTCTTTCATTCTGTCTCTTTCTCTATTCCATTTTCTCTTTCTCGTTCCCTTTCTCTTTCTTTCATCTTTTCTCTCTCTTCTTTTCTCTCATTCTCTCTATTTTATTATCTCTCTCTCTCTCTCCTCTTTCTCTCACTGTCTTTCCCTTGAACTAATAACTGATTGTGTAAACAGTGAAAGGGGGTTTTGTATATATCTTCTTTTCTTTATTTAGAATAACATGCATTAAGCTATCATTAATCCATAGTCCATTCTAACATACATAGAGAGATTTCTTTTCTTCTTCTTCTTTCTTTTATTTTATTTTATTTTATTTATTTTTATTATTATTATTATTTTTTTTTTTTTTAAACGTTTATTTGCATATTTGGAGATTCTTTCAGGTTGCTTGATGACAGTCCAGGAGATCTGCAGACAAATGGTGTCATTTGTTAACTATCTAATTGTTTCCAAATATAATCAATAAAATTTAAATAGTGGAAAAAAGTCTCGAGGAATATTTTTCTAAAATCTGAATGAGAGAAATGAATATAAAATGATTGCAAAGCTTCTCTTCGCTCTTGAGTTCTCTTTCTCTTCTCTTTCTGTTGAGAATCAGTAAGCGACGAACAGAGGGACACGAGGTGGCGCAAAATGAGGTCGTATGTTGATGGTTATAATAATCCTATAAATGTCTACCTTCTCCAAAAGCCAGAGTGAAGTTGTAAATCGTCAGTAATTAGTACTAATAAGTACACAATGATTAATATATCAAGCATCTTGTTTCTAGTATATTTCACTTCCATTTAAACATGGAACCTTTATTAATGTATTATTCTAACACTTCTTGAAATGATTGAGTTTTATTTTATATTCCTCTTCCCATCTTTTCCTCTTCTGTGTTTTTCACAATAAAATGGATTATACAAAAAATAAACTTATATAAAAATATTAATTTTTCATTCCGACGCATTAAGCTATATTTAGGTTGAAAAAATAATTGTATATATAGAAATTTTACTGCTGATCTCATGCTAACGAAGGATATACGTAAAAGAGAATTGCAGATAATGAAAATGTTATTTTTTAGTGCTTGGATCTTATAGTAATCTATATCATCAATATTACTTGTAGATCAACAGGTTCTTACCGAAGTCATTTTAAACTAGATTGTTTAAATGGTTAAAAAATAAATTGACAAAAATGGAGTAAAAGTGTTTCGAGGGATGTTTCAAATTATCAGAATAACCAAATCTTTCTGTACTTTTAGTTTTCCTTTTACTTTGAAAAAAGTTTTAGTTATTATGATCATCATAACATTGGAAAATCAATTTCATTATCTTCAATTCTCTTTTACGTGTAAACATTCTTGGTAGGAAATCAGCAGTAAGTTTTTATATAATTATATATGTATTTTAGAGGTAACTCGTGCATATAGCCCGGGCGAAGGAAAGCCTTCGCAAATCTCTCTGAACTGAACTGATTAGAGGTAACCACTACTACGTTTTTTTCTGAATAATTATTATTAAATGTTTGTAATTAACCTAATAATGCAATATATATAAACCTATGATTATATTGAAGAGAATTTTAGGCAATCATTAATCAATGTAATCAATCATCTATAAGTTATTTTTAATCTTATTATGCCACTGAGAATTATTAAGATTTTTTTGTTTATTATTATTTTTTTTTTTCGTTATTACATTGATATAATTAATCATATCACAATTACACCAAAGGCCATATGGGGGAAAACTGTAAAAACAAAGTCAGAAAGAACATGGAATAAAAATAAAGATAAAATATACACCATTTTTATTATCATAATATCTAAGCCGGTTTTCTTTCTCCTCTTCTTGTCCTTCGTTTTGTCTTTCTGTTTAATTTCCTACCTACACAGGAATCTAATTTCCATCCCCCCCTCCCCCCTTCTCTCTTTCATTATCGTTCTCTTTCCTTCTTTACTGGTTAGTCCTAGAGGGAGGGAGGGAGAGAGGTAGAAAGGGAGAAGATTCTCTCTCATTCTCTGTCCCTCTATTTATTTATCTCTCTCTCTCTCTCTCCCATTCTCTTTCATTATATATCTTTTTCTCAATTTCTTTCACTCTCTCGTTCTCTGTCTTTCTCTCTTTCATCTTCTCTCTCTTATCCCTTTCTCTCGTTCTATCTATTTCATTATTTTCCTCTTTCATTCCTTCTCTCTCCCTCACTTTTACCTTTCCTTTTACTTTGAAAAAAATATTACTTCTTATGATCATCATAACATTGGAAAATAAGTTTCATTATCTACATACCCTCGTGTCACGCATGACACGTCGATATGTGCAGTGAGGCTGTACATGAAGGTAAAATAAATAATAAATAAACTGAAAATACAAAGATGAGTGTTTCCAGAGTCAAACTTTGGCACCCACCAAAGTGAGGGTGTTGGGCCAAAACAGTGTCCAAATTACTATCAGCTAGCAGGAATTGGCATATATGTATTAGATCCTGGCTCCGGGGCAGCAAGCCTCTCACCGAGGGGCACTCGAGGCAGTAGTGGTGGAGGCTGTTAGCGTTGGGACGGTCACACAGCTTGCAGGTTGAGTATCTATCTATCTATCGATCGATCTATCTATACGTACACCCATACATAATACAAAACCAAAGGCCAAAAAACAACTGACCTTTTCACAACAACCGATCCAAGAGAGGTCATTCAAGCGAGACTTTGACCCAAGTATCGGATCTCTCAGTCTCAGCCACTCTGTTTAATTTTAGGTAATTATTAATCATTGTAATCAAGCATCTAAAGGTTATTTATAATAGTCTTATTGTGCCAAAGAGCATTATTAAGATTTTCTTTTTGTTCGTTATTAGATTGATATGATAAATTATATTACGATTACACCAAAGCCCATATGAGGGAAAACTGTAAAAAAACAAAAACAAAAACAAAAAACCTCCCATTCTCTTTCATTATATTTCTCTATTTCATTCTCTCTCTCGTTCTCTTTCTCTCTTTCATCTTCTCTCGCTTATCCTTTCTCTCATTCTCTCTATTTCATTATCTTTCTCTCTTTCATTCTTTCTCTCTCTCTCTCGCTCTTCCCCTTGAAGTAACAAGTGATTTGTGCAAACAGTGAAAAGGTATTTTTTTATATTTCTTTCTTTTCCTCTTCTCTGTTTTGCTTGTGCAGATATAGAATAACCTTTATTAAACTATTATTAATTCATAGTAATTCTAGCATTAATATTTTTTTGGTAACGTTTATTTTCATTTCTGGAGATTCCTACTTGTTCCATAATAACAGTCCAGGAGATCTGAAGACAAATGTTGCTTTTTATTATTTAATTGTTTCCAAATATAATCAATGCAAGTGATTTAGTGAAAAAAAAAGTCTCGAGGAATTTACAAAATCTCAGTGACAGAGTTACAGGATCTTTTTACTATGAATATAAAATGATTGCAAAACTTCTCTTCGCTCCAGAATTCCCTTTCTCTTTTCTTGAAGTATTTCTCTCATTTTCTCTATTTCATTACTTTTCTCTCTTTCTCGCTCTTTCCCTTGAAATAACAATTTATTTTTCTAAACAGTCAAAAGGTGTTTTATTTTCAAATCAGTGAGCGACGAACAGGGAGACACGTGGTGGCGGAGAATATTATGTTGATGGTTATAATGACTCCGAGAATGTCCGCTTTCTTCACAAGTCATGATTGTGCCAGTCGTCAGTAATGGAGTATTAACAAATACAGTTTTCATATATATATATATATATATATGTTCTTCTCTCCATCTTTTCCTCTTCCGTGTTTTTCACAATAACATGTATTTTGCAAAACAAACAATTGCTTAACTTATTAGCATAAGCCAATCTTTAATTTTCGCTTAATGATTTGCCGTAGTTTCTTATTTCGTTTTTTTTTTTTTTTTTTTTTTTTTTTAAAACTGAATAAGTGAATAAGTGAATGAGTGAAGGAGTAAAAAGTCTCACGGAATGTTTCAAATAATTTGAATTTGATATAAATCGTTGCAAAACAACCACCGTATCGGACCGAACCAGAAACTCTTACAGATTTGAACCAACTTATAATCCAGAGGCCTGTGCTGCCTTACTGCGTGACTGCCGACCGGAATGACCTTTGACCTCGAGTGGGGGACGTTATCTCCGAAGAGAACGCTCGTGAACCGCCAAACACGAGCAAGTGCCGAGGACACCTGTTAACTTTTCCCGAGGAAAGATTTTTCTGGTCTCGAACCCGGGAACCTCCGACGCTGGAACCAACCTGAAAAGGGAGTTAGAAGCTTTGTCGACTGTACCACCGAGATCTAATATATAAGTGGAAAATCGGGCACTTTATATCTCCAAGTCTTTCATTATTGACTTTTTGTCACTTAGTTATTATGATCATCATAACATAGGAAAATAAGTTTCCATTATCTGCAATACTCTTTTACGTGTAAACATCCTTGGTAGGAAATCAGCAGTAAAGTTTCTATATATACATATATATGTATTTTAGAAGTAACCAATACTACGTACTCTATTAATTATTATTATTAAATGTTTGTAATTAACCTAACAATGTAATATATATCAATATAGGATTATATTGAAGAGAATTTTAGGTAATCATTAATCACTGTAATCAATCATCTATGAGTTATTTTCAATATTTTTATCATACCAATGAGAATTACTATTATAATTCTTTTTTCTCGTTATTCGATTAATATAATTAATTGTATAACAATCACACCAAAGGCCATATGGGGGAAAGCTGTAAAAACAGTCAGAGTGAACATGGAATAAAAAATAAATAATAATAATAATAATAAATAAATAAAATAGAAATACACCATTTTTATCATCGTAATATCTATGCCGGTTTTCTTTCTCCTCTTCTTGTCCCTCGTTTTTTTTTTTTTCTTTTTTTTAATTTTCTATCTTGACAGGAATCTAATTTCCTCCCCCCCTCCTCTCTCTCTTTCATTATCGTTCTCTTCTGTTAAAATCGGTCTTTATATATCTCCAAGTCTTTTATCACAGACTTTTTGTCACCTTTACTTTTCCTTTTACTTTGAAAAAGTATTAGTTATTATGAACATCATAAGATTGGAAAATAATAGTTCCGTTATCTGCAATTCTCTTTTACGTGTAAACATCCTTGATAGAAAATCAGCAGTAAAGATTTAATATAGTCATATATATGCATTTTAGAGACGACTACTACTATAAACTTTAAAAATAAATATTAAATGTTTGTAATTTAACTTAATATATATATATAAATATATATATATATATGTATATATATGTATATATATATATATTATATATATATGTATATATATATATATATATATATATGTATATATATATGTATATATATGTATATATATAAACAAATAATTATATTGAAGAGAAATTTAGGCAGCTATTAATCACTAATTAATCAATAAGTTATTTTTAATATTTCTATTGTGCCAAGAATTATTATTATTTTTTTTTCGTTATTAGATTAATATAATTACTTATGTTACAATTACACCAAAGGCCATATGGGGGAAAACTGAAAAAAAAATCAGATAAAACATGGAAGAAAAGCAACTAAAATACCATCATTTTTATTATCATAATATCTATGCCGTTTTTCTCTCGCTCTCTTCTTGTCCTTTCTTTTTTTTCTGTTTAATTTTCCATTTACACAGGAATCTAATTTCCTTTCTTCCTCCCCCCCTCCCTCTCTCTCTCATTATCGTTCTCTTTCCTTCTCTTCCGGTTAGTCCTCGAGGGACGGAAGGAGAAAGGTAGAAAGGGAGAAGATTCTCTCTCATTCTCTGCCACTCTATTTATTTATTTCTCTCCATCACTTTCTCCCTTTCTCTTTCATTATATATCTCTATCTCATTCTCTCTCGTTCTCTCTCTTTCTCTCTTTCATCATCTCTCGCTTATTTCTTTCTCTCATTCTCTCTATTTCATTATTTTCTCTTTCATTCTTTCTCTCTCCCTCTCTATTTCCCTTGAAGTAACAATTGATTAGTGTAAACAGTGAAAAGGTGTTTTGTATATATTTCATTCTTCTTCTTTTTGTGTTTAACTTCGTAAATATAGAATAACCTGTATTAAACAATTATTAAACCATAGTAATTCTAGCGTAAATATTTTTTTGTTGTTGGTAACATTTATTTTCATTTCTGGAGATTCCTACTGGTTGCATGAAGATCTGCAGACAAATGTTGGTTTTTATTATTGAATTGCTTCCAAATATAATCAATGCAAGTGATCTGGTGAAAGAAAAAAAGTCTCGAGGAATTAACGAAATCTGAATAACAGCGATACAGGTATCTTTTTATATGAATATAAAATGATTGCAAAACATATCTTCGCTCCAGAATTCTCTTTCACTTTTCTTTAAGTTAATAATCAGTTAGAGACGAACAGAGAGACATAGTTATAATGACTCCATGAATGTCCGCTTTCTTCACAAGTCATGATTTTGCAAGTCGTCAGTAATAAAATATTAATAAATCCAACTTATTATTTGATTTAATTACATATAAAAGCTTAATTATCCCATCATTTCATTATACTACTTCAAATGATTAATGAATTTTCTTTTATATTCATCTCCCTATGTTTTCCTTTTCCGTGTTTTTCTTTCACATAAACATGTATTATGTAAAACAAACAATTTATCTTTTGTTAATCTCTTATTTTATTTGCTGATCTGCAGATTCTTACCCAATTTTTTTCTTCAAGATTTGTAATACGTAAAAATAAAATAACTATAAGTGAAGTAGTAAAAAGTCTCAAGGAATGTTTCAAATAATTTGAATTTGATATAAATCGTTGCAAAACAACCACCGTATCGGAACCGAACCAGAAACTCATACAGATTTGAACCAACTTATAATCCAGAGGCCTGTGCTGCCTTACTGCGTGACTGCCGACCGGAATGACCTTTGACCTCGAGTGGGGGACGTTATCTCCGAAGAGAACGCGAGATCTAAAGTAATATCTCGAAATTCGGGCCTTTTATATCTCCAGGTCTTTCATTATTGACTTTTCGTCACTTCTACATTTCCTTTTACTTTGAAAAGTATTAGCGATTATGATTACCATAACATTGGAAAATAACAGTTCCATTATCTGCAATTCTCTTTTACGTGTAAACATCCTTGGTAGGAAATCAGCAGTAAAGTTTGTATATAAACATATATATGTATTTAAAATGTAACCACTACTAGGTACTTCAGGAATAAATATCATTAAATGTTTTTAATCAAACTGATAATGCAATATATATAAACTTATGATTATATTGAAGAGAATTTTAGGTGATTATCAATCAATGTAATCAATCATCTATAAGCTATTTTTGATAATCTTATTGTACCAATGAGAATTCTTATAATTTATTATTATTTTCTGCTCTTTATTCGATTAATATAATTAATTGTAAAACAATTACACCAAAGGCCATATAGGTGAAAACTGTAAAAACAAAGTCAGAGTTAACATGGAATAAAAAGATAATAATAATAAATAAATAAAATAAAAATACACCATCATTTTTATTATCGTAATAGAGAGAGAGAGAGAGAGAGAGAGAGAGAGAGAGAGAGAGAGAGAGAGAGAGAGAGAGAGAGAGAGAGAGAGATAGAGAGAGAGAGAAAGGAAACTAAACACGTTAAGAAAACACTATAGATTCCTCACCATCATTTTCACTGATATTCTAACCAATATCTATCTATATCTATATCTATTTCAATCTATCTATCTATACATATATATTCTGAACAAAATATATATCAATGCATAATGTCTAAACAATACCGTGCTTTCTCTTTTTCTCTTTTTTTTTAATTCTCTTATGTCTTTCTATTTCTCTTTCTTTCGTTTCCGTCTTTCTCTCTGTCCTTTATCTGACTCTTCCTTAATTTCAGTCTTCTGTCTGACTGTTTCCCTTTCCCCCTTCTGTCTCTCTCTCATTTTCTATCTCTCTCTTTTTCCTTGTTTCTCTGTTTCTCTCCTTCCCTCCCTCAATCCCTATTTCCCCGTTTCTGTCTGTCTTTCTTTTTTCAATCATCTTAAGGTTCGCAAGTATAATCATTCAAGTTATCTGTATTCTTGCTAATAAGGATATCAAACGTAATTAATCTAATTATGATTAAAAAAAAAGGAATTGGTTATTATGAGATCTGTACTTGTATTCACATAAAAAATTGGAACATATTTAAGTATGGAATTATCGATAGACTAAATATCTAATAACTCACAAATTATCATTATTCCAATAGAGGCATAGGCTGTAAATAGCAATAATAGACAATTTTTATAAGAATTGGGTAAATTGTTTCACGAAAGACTACCCCCCTCCCCCCCACACACACACAAACACACACATGCACACAATATCACATCCTTGACCATAAAATTTCAAGTTATCTTCGTTTTATGAGTAAAAAAATAATTCCAAAACTTCTCTTCGCTCTTTAATTCTCACTATCTCTCTCTCTCTCTCTTCTCCATAAGTTAATAAACACACAAAATGGTAGAAGTAGTTGTACGTTGATGGTTATAATAACGGTTATATAAACGGTTAATATACAGTTATTTTCATACTAAGTAGTTTCGGGATATTTCCATGCAATTTTTAAGAAAATAGTAAACTTGATTTTTATATCATTTAATACAGATGTCCAATGAGTTTTCTGTAAATTTCTCTCCCCATCTTTTCCTCTTCCATGTTTTTCACAATAACATGTATTATGCAAAACAGATCTATCTTATGGTAATCTTTGATTTTACTTGGAGACCTGCAGATTCTGATATCTATATATACATATATATATATATATATATATATATATATATATATATATATATATATATATATATATATATATATAAATATGTGTGTGTGTGTGTGTGTGTGTATGTATACATGTATGTATGTATACATAAGTATGCATGTATGTATGAAATACGATTTCCAAACTGTATTTCACTTGTTATCAATCATCTGTAACACTAGGAAGTAAACAAAATCTTTATCTTCATCGAGAGGCGTTACTTCAAGAGGAAACTAAACCTTATCGCTCTATTTTCATGCCTGATATTAGATTAAAAATTAATATGGATTATTTGATCGTTCAGAGGTCTTTGTACATTAAAAGCGGCCTTTGTGTCTGGTTTATATTTGATCTTTGTGTGTTTGTGTGTGTGTGTGTGTGTGTGTGTGTGAGTGTGTGTGTGTGTGTGGGGGGGGGGTGTATGTGTGTGTGTGTGTGTGCATGAGGTCGAGGTTGTAACATATGATGGAACAAGTAACCAAAAGAAGGATAAGATGGAAATGAACCAGTCACAGGTCACAAAACTAATAAGCACGCACTTGACAGGGCCGAATTAAGGTCAACCGATATCTTAAGCACCGCCCAATAAGGAAGACCTTTAGGCCCTTCCAATGGTGCCCCTTTTTTTTCATTCTAATAGTGCCCCCTTGGTCCTTCCAGTGGTGACAGTGGTGTATTATCATAGGGACCGAAAAGGTACCATTATTGAGCGGTGCTAAGGATTTCACTTCACTTTAATCTGGCCTTACCGTATTTTTTTTTTTTTTTTTTTTTTTTTTTTAATTCTATAAGTGGTTCCTCTCCTTCGCATACTAATTGTACATATGTTTGTGCGTATGTATGTATATCTCATATGCAGCAATATTATTAGGTTAATATCATATCTTAGGTGATAGAAAAATAGATTGTTAGAAATACTTTATTTTGCCGTTTCACATAAAAATGTCTCTCATTTCACACTCCTATTACTGAACTACTTCTTTCATCACACGTGTTCACATCAATATCTGTAATCATTTTTTTCATATATGTTTTTAAATGTGAACATACTCATTGTGAATTCGCAAGTTTTCTAACACTTCACGGTGCGAAAGTAAACAAGAATACTGAAAATGATTGATGATTTTGTAGATATTATGACAAATGTGTGCTAGAGATGTCTTTTATTATTTAATTGCATGACTTTCCTTTATCATGTATAAAATGCACGTTGTTCTTATGTGATACAATTATTGCAATGTAGTAATTTAACATCCAGATAAACCCAATTGGACATATTTTTGTTCAATGGTAGTTTTGTCATGCATTTTTTCTTTTCAACCAGAGCTATTTCATTTCAATGTGAAAAAAAAATAGATATCACAACCATTGATATCTATAAAACTTATAATAGACGCGAAATGTTATGAAGATTATGATAGTTGAATTCTAAAAGCGGACGAGAACACGAAGATGGAGTATATATGTGCGTGACACCTGGCGATTCTAGATATGAAATGAATTTTATGAAGATCATTAAGGCGGCGGTGATGAAAACGATATGAATGCTTTGGCTTCGGAAAATCTTGCGACCACAACCGCACACGCTGAACATTCGTTCTTCTCAGCTGATTCCACAACTAATCACTAACACTATACTAGTTCAGACTTCTCACTGCATATGTAAATTCGTCCTTAATTAAAATAGACCGTTCACGCCCATCATTGATTTGTCACTCTGCTTCTGCCACAATTACAAGATCATGGGACAATTTTTTATCCACCTGCAGGGATATCATACTGACGTTGCAAATTGCACATTGCATCTTATCAGCTGGTAATAATAAAAAAAAGTAAATGGAAAAGATCTCACACTGCAGAGTAGTCCTTGCCTCATGCTAAGCGAAATTGGCAGAGGAGAAATACATCAATGATTTGACACTAAAACACCTTCAGTCATCGTGCGTTTGCAATTGATACAATTCGTCACACAGCGATGTTCACTGAAGAGCAATGAAATGCATGTTGTATGCGGATGACCTCAGTGAAATCATCCATCCTTTTTCCAACCAATTCGTTAATCCTATGTCTTCTTTCTTTCAGATATCCTGTTCTTGGCTAATGTACAGGTCAGGATGAGTCGCACGCAGGTCAACAACCAAAAGGAGAACGGGCGAAAACCGCTCAGCTGGCCATCGTGCGTCGCCGATCACAATAAACTAATATGAAAGCCTCTTGGTAAGCCGAACAGGCAAGGAAAGTCCCCTTCTCCCCCTCAGACGGACGAGCCTGAACACATTTCTTCCTTCTCGTCTTGATCCTTTCTCAACGAGGAGCTGAGGTCATCTGACTCGATGCTACTCCTTGAGGAGGACTTGGCGTTGTCTCCATAGATGAAGTCCAACTGCTCAACGGTGTCCGCGAGTGGCTTGTGGTTCGACTCGGGCAGCAGCAGGGCGAAGCCGCTGCCCATGGCCGCACAAGCGCCGAACATCACCGATGGTGACCACCAGTAAGATGTTGCCTGGAAAAAAATGAAAATAATGTAGTCTCTCTTTCTCTCTCCCTCTCTGTCTATGTCTCTCTCTTTCTCTTTCTCTTTCTCTCTCTCTCTCTCTCTCTCCCTCTCTCTCTCCCTCTCCCTCTCTCTCTCCCCCCCTCTCTCTCAGTCTCTCCCTTATGACATCCATATTCAACCACTCGATCGTATCAGCAGATCAGACACTCAACCCCCGTCAACCACAGCACCCTCACAGACTTTCCAAAACCCCCGCGTCGCTCACCAACACATCAATGATGAACGGGGAGACGATGGAGCCAAGGCGAGCCATCATCGAGGACATATTGAGGCCCCTCGAGCGCACGCAGGTCGGGAAGAGCTCGGAGGACACGAGGTACATCAGGCCGTAGCTCGCCGTGATGAAGAGCTTTCCCACCAGAGCCAGGGAGAAGATCATCCATGTGTAGCCTGGAGAGAAACGGTGGAAAGAAATTTTGATTTACGTTTGAGAATGCCTTTTTCTCTCTCTCTGTTTTTTTTATTTATTTTTTTTTTTTATGTTATTCCTCTTCTTTCCCTCCCCTCTACCTTCCTTTTTCCCCTTCCCTCCTCCCCTTCCCTCTGTTTCTCTTTGTCCCTCCCTTACTCCGGCCTTTCATCTTCCATTCAATGCGTATACTATCAGCCACATAATCATCGTCATTACAGTTGTTCCAGCTTCGAGCTCAGTCACCTATTCTAAAGACAATGGACACACTGATACTAACACGAAAGGGTCGATATTTCAAGAGCGAATGATGGACACATTCCTCCCCTCCATTCATCGGACATTATCAATTCACTGTCACATTTGTCCCGACAATTCACCACCAATCAGTCTCTTTACTTTTTGGCGTGGCGAGGATGGTGAGGATGGCGACGGCACAGACGGCGAAGTTGAAGGAGAGGACAGAACGGCGGCCGAAGCGTCCTACCACAGGGGTGAGGCCACTGTAGCCCGGGACTTCGACGAGGGAGCTGAGGACCACGTACAGGAAAGGGTCCTTGCTGTTAAGAAAGTGGGGAAAGCCTTTGAAATTATTTTGCTATGAGATGCTATGTAAGTGTTTGTACAGTATGTGGACGTATGGGTGTCTATGTGTACATGTGTGTAGTTATGGGAATGCTCACATAATAAGCTCAATCACGTCTAAATATTTATCCGCAGGACAGCATGATCACACCTGTGTCATGCATCAACATGAGGAACAAACTAAAATCACGGGGACGGAAGGAAGCCCACCTGTACGTTGTGCCGGAGAGGCTCATCCCCCAGTAGGTTAATCCCGTGCAGAACCAACAGCCAAAGAGCCCGATGGTGATCCTCCTGAGGATGGGTGTGCGCACGAGCACCGTTACATCCTTCCACCATATCCTGATGCGTCCCGACAGACCCAGCGAGACGTCTCTTAAGATGTCCCTCTTATCACCACTCTGGGACTGGAAGGACGATTAAAATGATTATGTAATTTGACTTTCCAGTCTGTTTTTTTTTTTATATCCCTTTAATTAACTCTCTCCATACACCCCCCAGCTGCTCGCTAATGCCTACCTGTTCCTGGAATTTCTCCAACAGCATCATAAGTTCCTTGTCAGCCGGGAGGGAGACACCGTGCCACTGCCCTGCCTTCTTCAGGATCTTGGCAGCCTCATTCAGTCGGCCTTGCTGAAGTAGCCAGCGGGGAGACTCGTCCATGAATCTGAAAGAAGGGTGCTTCAGAAACAACAATCTTTATACATTTACGAATTTCCGAAGCTCCCAGGAAGAGGGAGAAATGTAAAGATAATGGATTTACTTTCCATCATAAAAAAAAATCTTAATGGCCTTATGAAACATGAACGAAGCGAGGTAAAATGTAAAAGTCCTTTATGTATTGAATCATCAACATAATCATGATCCACAGATGGCACAATCATGATTTTCCAGTTACAAAATGTTTACTTCTGGTATTTGAGTATTTAGATATATATAAAGCGAAATTTGACACTTTATTATATGTGCTATTCACCAATATCAAGCTTCCTATCAATTTATCTGCCAGACACATTGATCAAAATTCAATTAAAACAAGAATAAAGAAAGAAAGAAAGACAAGAGACGTAGCCAAAAAAAAATATATATATATATATATATTAGATAAAAAAAAGTACAACATAGTAAATAACACATCACCAGTGTTACTTCGCGTTTAAACACTATCCTCTCCCATTCCTGAAAATACACCACCCAAAACCACAATAAAAAAAAAATAAAAAATAAAAAGCAATACCAGCATCCGAATCAACTCACGGCATATACAAAAGTTGCAGAAGAACTGGCAGAGCGCAGACCAGTTGCAAAGTCCTCCAGTCCCGGATGAGGTAAGCCCAAGCGCCGAAGAACATGCCTGTGAAAGCGAAGGGCGCGGTGGACAGGAGGCCGAGGATGGTCCTGAGTTTGGAAGGACACGCCTCCATTCCTGCGGGAAAAAAAAGGATTATTGAGGATTTTTTTTTTTTTTTTTTTTTAGGTGATAAAGTCGTTGTCATCATTACTGTTATTATTACTATTGTCATTATCATTATCGTTGGCATTATTATTATCATTATTTTATTAGTAGTGTTAGTATTATCTGTATGATATTACTAATATTACTAATATGATAATGATGATAATGATATCAATGTTAATGATAATGATTATTATCATCATTACAATCATTAACATTATCATTACTGTATTTTTTATCATTATGATTGTTATCATTATAATTACTATTACTGCATTATCATTATTATCAATAATATAATTGCTATTGTTGATATCATTATTGTCATAATTATAATTATTATTATTGTTATAATTTTCATTATTATCATTACTATTACTATCATCACTATCATTAATTTTTATCATTATTATAATCATTATTCCCATCAATTCTATTACTATCACCGCAAGTACTTTCAATCCCAACATCATTAACATCCCCATTATCATCATCACTATCATCATCATCATCACAATCAACCAATAATCATCAGCATCATCATTAACATCACCACTATCACCATCACAACACAAGCACCATAACCACCACCATCCCCGTGGCCCGTAATTACCTTGGATATACGCGGGACCGATGATAGTGTGCACAATACCAAGCACGAACCTCCCAGCAAGCACAAGCGAGTACAAAGGCACAAGCGCGGAGGTCGTGGCTGTGAGCAGGAAGACGAGAGTGGATGCCCTTAACACCCACCTCCTGCCGTACCTGGGGATTGAGATCGAAGTTAGGGGTCCGTGTGTAAGAGAGGATTCGTGTATGTGGTAATTGGCTATTTGTTTTCATTATATGTATATAGATATGTATATCATTATATGTATATATGTGTGTATATATATATATCATTATATATATATATATATATATATATATATATATATATATATTATCATTCAACTGAACTGTTTATCACGAAACCCAGAATGTAGACAAAAAAAAAAAAAAAAAGGTATTCATTTCACACACACACAAAAAAAAAATTTACTTGTCGGCAAGGAGGCCAATCAGCGTCTCCCCGACGGCTGCGCCAAAGAAATAAAAGCTAGTGAAGAAGGGGCTGAGGCCGACCCTGTCACACACCAGATTCCACTGCGGGAGAGAAAGGGCCAAATGCCAGTTAGGGGGGACTCGGGGTTTTCATTTTCTATGTCATGCTTTGTTTTCTTAGATTGATAGCAACTTCCACGTCGTTGGTTTAACGGTCAATCTTTATTTATTTATCTATCTAAATAGCTATCCATCTATTTATATATATATATATATGTCTATATCTATATATATCTATCAATCTATCTATATCTTTATATATATATGTGTGTGTGTGTGTGTATGTATGTGTGTTTGTGTGTATGAGTGTGTTTATGCGTGCGTGTGTGTGTGTGTGCGTGTGTGTGTGTGTGTGTGTGTGTGCATGCGCGCGTTCGTGTGTGTGTGTGTGTGTGTGTGTGTGCCTATGATAAGGGAGTCATCGGTTACTTCTGGAAAATCCTGATCCAAAATTTTATTTAAAAAACGAATGATAGATTGATGCCTCATACTAACCTCACTCGCAACCGTAGACTGAAAGACGGATTTATCGAACTCCCACTGACTGCATGGTATTGTTTCCAGGTCAGCAGCTTGCTCTGGCGTCAAGGCGAGGTCAGGTGACCAGGGGAGGCCGGCGACGACCTCGTACTGCCTCACATACATCCGGCACTGGGACCTCTCCATGCGGCCTCCGCGGTATTCCCTAAGGTGACAAGGCGGGTTATTTTGTTTTTATTTACTCAACGGTCGTGGGATTTATTGATATC
>BOPN01000447.1:338851-373851 GCA_017312705.2 Penaeus japonicus | reverse complement strand
CAGTGTAAATCTTATTCAAGATGCAGGAGAGATCGCGGCAGTAAAACTAGCCAATATTTTCAAGAAATGTCTAAGCGACGGTAAAACTCTGAAATCCTTGAAAAAGGCAATGATATTTTTTAATACACAAGAAGGAGTACACAAAAGACCTAAAGAATTACCGACCTATAAGTCTCTTTCAAGTAATCTATAAAATGTTTACAAAAATCATTACAGCCCGCATCGTAGATACATTAGATTCAAAACAACCCAGAAAACAGACAGGCATCCGCAGTTGATTCTCACATTAAACTAAATAAGAGAGAAAAATGAATCTAGGAAGCCTCTGTGTATGGCATTCGTAGATTATGAATGGGCATCATTTGACTCAGTATAGATAGCGGCAGTACTAGATGCAATTCGTAAACAAGGAGTAGAGGAAATCTATTGTATGTTATGAGGATATATTTAGTGTTAGTACAGCGGCAATTAAAATCCACACAAAAACCGATAAAATACCAATAAAAGAAAGTGTTAGGCAGGGCGACACCAATCCACCCAAGCTTTTTACAGAAGTTAGACTGGAAGGAGAAAGGGATTAAAATAGGGGATGAACACTTAAGCAATCTAAGATTTGCAGATGACATTGTTCTTTTCGGCGAATCAGCAAATGAATTACAACAATTGCTAAAAGATTTGAAAGGCCTTAAAATGAAAAAGACTAAAGTCATGTTGAACAGGGCGAGGGACTAGAAGCATTAAACGAGTATGTATACCAAGGGCAACTCAGCCAGACGAGTACATCTTGCGAAGCGAAGATAAGGCTGCGTTTCCACCAAGCGAGTCTCGTCTCGTCAAGTCAGCGCGAGTCAAGGCGCGTCCTGACTCGCCAGCCCAGTTCACATTTGATTTCTATGGATTTGACGAGAGGCCGTTTCCACCAAGCAAGTCTCGTCACGTCTCGTCGCGTCGCGTCGCGTCGCGTCTCGTCACGGATAGGGTTGGACCCATTTTTTCATCAGTCACGGCTCGTCAGCGGTGGTGTGAACAGCATGAAAATCGAACTCCTGATTAATAAACGACGAATTAGGTTAGAAACTTCGGTGCACAAAGTAATATATACGAGGGCGTCTGCCAATGCGTCCTCTCCGTCATAACATATGGGTCAGAAACATGGACTACGAACAAAGTACTTGAGAGGAAATTAGTAAGTGCTCAAAGAGGAATGGAAAGGCTCATGATAGGGGTTAGCTTAAGAGACGGAAAAAGAGCTACATGGATCAAACAACAAGCAAAAATAGAGGGTATACTTTAGAACATTAAAAAGAAAAAGTGGCGGAGGGCAGGTCATATATATCGGAGTAAGGACAACAGGTGATCAAAGAAAACAACAGAATGGGAAATACAAGACACAAAGAGACCAAGGCCAAGACCAGTGACAAGATGGCGTGATGAAGTAGCGAATTTCGCAGGAATAATCTGGAATTAGAGTACCTGGAGACCGGAACGACTGAAATGATTGAGAGAGACCTATGTCCTGGAGTGGAATGATACGGCTGACGATAATGATGATATATATATATATATATATATATATATATATATATATATATATATATATATATATATATATATATATATATACATATGTGTGTGTGTGTGTGTGTGTGTGTGTGTGTGTGTGTGTGTACATTTATCTCTCTCTCTCTCTCTCTCTCTCTCTCTCTCTCTCTCTCTATATATATATATATATATATATATATATATATATATATATATATATATATATATATATATATATATATATGAACACGATTCAACTACAGCTGATGAATCATCGTGAGGCTGTGTGAAAACTTTGTTGTGTTCTACAGTACGTTTCCTTTTCTCGTTATTAGTATTTCTGAAACCTTTTCTATTTTTTTTTTCTTTATATATAAATCAGAGGGTATGATCTATATTTCTAACCTATAGCTTTAAAAATAATTGTGTTATACATATATTCATCTTTAATTTTTCGATTATAGTTTTATTTGTACCAAAATCCAATTTATTTATTCCTTCCCTTGATTTCTTTTTTTGGATCGTAGACCAAATAGTGTCCAAATAGGGACCAATTTGTCATTTTGTGTGTGTGTGTGTATGCATATGTATATGTATGCGTATATGTATATGCATATATATTATATAAATAAATGTGCATATCATATACATGCATACAAACATTTGTATGTGTGTGTGTGTGTGTGTGTGTGTGTGTGTGTGTGCACGAGTCCGTGAAAATATATATATATATATATATATATATATATATATATATATATATATATATATATATATATATATTTATAAATATACATATATATATATATATATATATATATATATATATATATATATATATATATATATATATATATATATATATATATAACACTGGCAACGTCCAAGACTATCGAGGTATTATATAGAATAGATCAGGTTTTACGGACATGACCTTGCCCAAAAACTACAATGAATAAAATTTCCGCTATAAATCCCAGATCAACATAAACGTGCGACGAACTGTAAGACTTGCAGTTAAGCTCCTGCCTAATGAAACTAAACTGCCTCTTTGTGTTTAAAGCTATGGCTTTGTCGGTTTACAAAGACAAAGCTGTAGCGTGGGAGTTTGCGCCTCCGACCAAGACGCTGTCTCAGACTGTTGGCAACCTCTGCCGTTTGTGTTGCCGCAGACATGCCGTTTTCTTCTCCGCTGCATTAAAGGAATGAATGAATCAAATTTCTTAGATGAAGTTCTTTTTAAAAAATGGAGCTTTACTCATTCAAATGGCTTCAAAGTCAGTGGTCAAATTCAGGTTGATTATCTTAATTAAGCTTGATTTTCAAGTCTATGCAATTTAATCTACGGATACACTTTGCCCGAATTCATATACGACTTTGCAACGAAGAATATAAATGAACATCTCAGCGTGAGGTTTGCAGAGCTATGTAACCCTTTCATATCATACGATGTATTAGGAAATATACTTATGATATATCTTAAATCTGGTACATCATATTAGGTATGTAATATCATATTACAACCATTTATCAAATGCAGCAATGCCTGTCCATGCCTAACAAGTACGCCGGAGGAATAAATAGATAGATGGACTATGCGATATTTTTTTCATTGGTATTACTAGTGGATATGATCTTATTACAACCTCAATTTGTAATCTAGTGTTATCATATAATGTTATGACTTATCAAAGCTTGCACACGCCTGTGCAAATAGCTAGGTTGGTAAATGAAGGACTAAACTTTACTAAATTCTGCGTTTGATCAATAATTCATTCATTCATTATCAAACAGTGCACGCGAGTGAAATAAGTTTATACAGCCGCAGGCATATTATCATCGCTTTAGGTAACCTATTCGCACATACACACTGCGCTAGTCATAGGTTCAGAACTACTCATTGGATAGCACACACAAACAAACACACATACCAATCTATAGCTATATATCTATATTTATAGATGGACAAGAGTTTTTCCTAATTTTGTTCTCACAGAATGTACACAGAAAATGAAGAATACTGAAGCATTATCTTAATTTTGAGCGTGAGCAAAGTGACCAAGAACAGCCTTGAGGGCATACGCACTCAAGTCCCTTCTAGACGAAATGGCCTCTTGCCAGCATGCATAACCCAGCAATTGTCTCACGCTGTACCTGGTAAACCCGCGCCTTGGCACTTCTTGAACTGTAGGTATCATTCGATGCTGCAAGCGGAAGATATAATAATTGTTTGTATGAGAACGCCGGTATCCTTGATCCAAAGTGTGTATGCCATGTAGACCTACCCCTATTTTGTTCAAAGGAATCTCATATTCATTTTCCCAAATCTCTGAACTCTGCCAGGGTGGTGTGCTTATTCCTAGTTTAATCTCCGTTAGAATTAAATAGAAAGCGAGTATGTGGGAAAGTATGAATAAGGATAAGGTTAAGCCAGATTTGCGGAGCAGATGCTTCGTCGGGCTTGCACCGAGGCAAGCCCGCCAAATTGCGAATAGGTAATAAATCTGTATTAATTATTTCTACTGAAGACACCTATATTTCGTACTGCCCTTCTATTTTTACGCATAAATCTCACTGTAACTTTTATATGTGCCAGACATACCCAAAATTTAGGATTAAGTGTTAGTGACCCCACATTTATCAAATAGCTCAAAGAAAGACCCCGGGAGAGACTAAAAAAGAAATGTAAACAACCACCCCCCAAAAAAAATAAAAGAAGGGCATATTTACACTCTGACTCAAATATGATCACAACATATTCAGGGGAGACAAGTTTAAGGACCCGATGATGAAATTATTTTTTGAGACCCCTTTTGAATATGTCGTGATTATATGTATTCAAGTGTGTAACGACTATATAATTCTAATTCTTGTCGCATATCGTAATGAAGGAAACTATTATTATTCCATTGTTAAATAAGATCTACTCTAATTTGCTCTGTGTAAATAAATCTGATGATAAATCTACTGGTTTGTTGTGATCTCATCAAAACAATCAAAGGTTGACTTTATGGTGTGCTATTGTACCAGAAAGACGAACCTACTCTTCCGTGCACATACTCCAAAAACGTGTAGCAACAATCATACATACACAGAGCACGAAACGCCAGCCTAGGAACATCTTTGGGATCATTTATGTACCTTCGTTTGTACAGACACACACGTACAAACACGGACGTACATATGTGCATGAGGTGTTATTACTATAGACATATTCTTACACTATTTGCAGTTCCAAAGGTACTCCTTTTATCAAAATGTATAAAAGGTTGTGAAAATATGGTAACTTATCTTCAATAAATATACTGATCCGGCGAGTTCGTCCATGTGATTCTTTGTTGTGGGACCGTTAACACCTTGACATTGCAAGACTGGATATTCCTACAAACTTGGCCCTGCACGGGGGGCGAAAATGCCAATATCCTCAGGTCTGTTGTCTAGTCTGGCTGGCGTGTCACCGATCTGCTTTGGCGCGCGTCCTGCGCCGATCGCGTCTCTGAAGGTTCGCTCGGACTTTTGACTCCGGTTTTGAACCATGGGATAAGTTATGGCCTTGCTCTTCGAATGTAATTTGATGTTGATTTTATTCTTTAAGTGTTCGTGAAGGATTCATTCTGAATAAGTTGAAAAACAAAGTAGCGAAGGAAAGCACAGGGAAAACACACGAATATACCGAAGCCCCTTTTCGGTTTGATGCTTCATCAGGACATAATTATCAGGTGTTCGTGACTTCCATTGTGTATCTACTTCCATTTTCTTTGCTTCTCATCACCTGTTACCGCCCCCTCTTTCCTCCTCACTGGCTCATTGCCGCCCATTTTCTACTCGCCATCCCTTAGAATTTTCCTAACTCTTCCAGAAAACGGCACGGCCCACTTTGGGAAGCATCACTATATAAAATGACGCTATGTATGTACACGGTTTATGTTTATGTTGATCGATCGACAGTGGGTATAGACCTATTTTGTTACTTATTATCTGTATTTTGTATTACTGATCTGTATTCTTATTACTTGTCAGTATTTTTTTACTCATTATTTGTTTTTGTTTTCTTATTATTTATTATCTGTATCTTGTATTATTATCTGCTTTATGGTGATTCTGAACTAATGTTGGATTCTTACCGTCATATGAATTTAGGTTTATATATGAACATATGTTTCGTAGCATTTATTATATAAAGAAATGTATATCAGTGAAGTCGAGAGAATAGTGAAAAGTAAAATAATAAGTGACTTGTTTTTGAACAAGAAATTATCTCCCAATTAATTCTATTTTGTTTTAAATCAGGATCACAACGATTAGATATAAATCATTTTAGACTGACGACCGCGTGTATAAGAATGGCAACTCAGTTCTTAATAGAAGATGCCAAAATATTGTTGTCGTTCGTAACAAGCAAAATATGGCGCAACGACACATAGTTGTACTGGGGAATTTTTTCTTCTGCTTAGTAATGTAACTTGGCGTAAGCACATCATGTTTGAATTATACGCCGCTAAACAAAAGCCCTATAATTTACACAGGGGGTTACTGGCCTAAATTGTTTTGTTTGTTATAGTCTTAACGATGATCCAAGTATGCTAAATTTTGCGAACTCGTTTCATAGTAAAGGATTTTGTGCTTTGAAGAATACATCCCAATCTTTCTTTAAGCATACCGCTTAAATCTAATTTCTAGATTAAATTAGAATTAGACGTCTCCCGACATTGCTACATACTGCTCCGAATATTCAGAAAATATTAATCCAACACTCTGGCGCGAGCATATGGATTTTTTTTCTGTCATTTACGAGAAATATAGATATTACGTCTAGAGAAACGTAAAAGGTGAGAGCCAAATTCGTTTTTTTTTTTTTTTTTTATAAAATAGGAAGTCAATACAACAGTTGATGACCTCTCACTGCGAAAAAAGAGATTCTCAGAAACAAATGAGATTACTGAGAAGTACGATGGACAATTTTCCTCTTAGTGTGTGGTCGATTACCTCTTGCTCGAGTACATTCATCTCAAGACTTGTATCAGAGAAGGAGGATGTGTGTTGATTCATATTCCTATTAAAATACCTTAATTTCCCTGCTGATTGCAAGTTATTTGTAACTTTTTATCAATGGAGACATTTATTTCTACCACCATTTCTAGCAGTTCACTTGTATAATTTAGTCTTGAAACTTCCGCTCCACATAAGCCATTCCAGGAACTTCCATTGTCATTAAAGAGATACCCACACAGGTCGTTGCAGACAAGGCGATTGTGTATTAGAACAGATTCTGTTTTTAGTGAGTTCATATCAACTGGAGGAACTTTCCGATGATTTTTTATAAACCGGTGTTTAAAGGTCTATAAATCTTTAAAAAATGCCTTACACACACACGCATAGACACACAAACACAAACATAAGCACACACAAACACAAACATAATCACACACACGTATGCACACACACGCACAAACACACACGCGCACACACATGGACACATACACATTTATACATATATACATATATATATATATATATATATATATATATATATATATATATATATATATATATATATACATATATTTGTGTGTGTGTATCTATCTATCTATATCTATATCTATATATATATACATATATATTTATATGTGTATGTGTTTGTGTGTTTGTGTGTGTGTGTGTGTGTGCTACATATGAATATATACAAATATATAGATATATATATTATATATATATGTATATATACATACATATATATATATATATATATATATATATATATATATATATATATATATATATATATATATATATATATATATATATATATATATATATACATGTATACGTGCATGTATTATATATATTATATCATATACACACATATGTATCAACATAAGCAGATGTGCCAGCTACAGCATCAGACAATAACCCCAGGCACTCACGTGTCTGAGCAGAAGTGTTGTGATTATAGCCAAATTAGCAAAATCATTATAGCCAAATCATGTGAAGTCGGAACTAGAAATAGAAAAAAATGGTAAAGGAATTAAAGATCTTGTTCATGCTTGTGTCCCACGAGCATTAACGACGATTTTTAGTTGCATTAAATGCCACTTGTAAACCATTTGGGAAAAATCAAAGTTGCAGTTCATTCCACCGGCCTCTTCTTTAAGCTGAATATTCTGTTTGGTACAAATTTCCATTGCACTAAACTGTGTTTTCATACACACACACACACACACACACACAAAATCCTTCCCCCTAACACACACACACACTCACACACATGGACCTGTAAACTCGAGCCCTATGTATTCAAGAATTCACGTGCTGTGCTCGCATAGCTTTGCAAATGTTTCTGAAAAGTCAAGAAGATTCTTATGGATCCACGCGAATTCGCAGAAGACCAGTAGAGATTCAGATTTGCTCGGAAAGACACAGATAGTTCTGCCGGGATTCGCAAGCCCAGATCTGCAGTTGTTGGTAGGAGTGCATTAAAGAATCCTATTCGTAAAGAGGAATTGATGTTTATACGAGTTTGTGCGAACTCTTGTTCCCTCTTGAAAATTCATATATCAGTGACCTCGATCGATGTGCACAGCTACGCGCGAGACAACAGATAGACTCGAGCTTCTACATTACGCCCACAAAATGTGTCTCTAAAGGTTTACGGCAATGTGCCAAGTTTTCAATTTAGGGGATCGCATTATTCCACAAACGTGAACAAACATCTAAAAATATTTCGATTAGGTCCCGTTTCCAAGTGGATTTTAAAATAATAATTGGAAACTGTCGGAAGCCAAAAGAACTTCCGGAGATTTCATTTGAGTTTCAGTGCAGTGTTTATATATATACATATATATATATATATATATATATATATATATATATATATATATATATTTATATATATTTATATATTTATATATATATATATATATATATATATATATATGTATATATGTATATATGTATGTATGCATGTATATATATATATATATATATATATATATATATATATATATATATATATATATATATATATATATATGTATAACTGTATTGTGTGTGTGTTATTATTATTATTGTATGTGTGCGTGTGTGTGTGTGTGTGTGTGCATATACATATATATAGATATATATAATATATATATATATATATATACATATTCTTCTTTTTTCTTTCTTTCTTTCTATTGAGTTTTTTATGTTAATTTAAGAATTCTTTCTATTGAGTTTTTTTTTTCTTTCTTTTTTTAAGGTCGCGTTACTTCGCGTTAGTTTAATTCTGAGTGTAGGATTGTTTTGGCTCTGTGCTTGTGTGTGTGAAATAAAGAATGTAAGAGAGAGAGATGAAAGGGGAAGAGAAAGAGAAAAGGGGACGGAAACGTATGTGAGTATATCTATTTAACTATCTACACACACACATATACATATATATATATATATGATATATATATATGATATACATATATATATATACATATATATATATATATATATATATATGATATAATATATATGATATATATATATGATATACATATATATATATTTATATATATATATATATATATATCTGTGTGTGTGTGTGTGTGCGCGCGCGCGCGCGTATTCATGTGTTGATGAATACAAATGACCCGATATGACTGAGAACTAACTCTCTTCCTCATAACATACTCTATCATGTACCAGAATCACATCAACATGCCAAATCATCCATCACAGAATTACATAAAAAGCCCTACAATAATAACCTAATCCATTACCCCCATGACTCGTCTCGCAACATCCCATATTGAGGTCGGCACAAGCAAACAGACCAGTTCTCTTGCTCGTTAACTCCTTGCAATCGCTAAGTCGCAACGTGAGTTAACACAGAGAGAAGATCTTGCCAACCTGCAATCTGTCGATGCGGCGTTAAAGAATGCGTGGTTGCCAAAGTGTAAAATTAATCTTTCTGGGAAAGTTCAGGTCAACAACACAGCTGCTCTTTTACGTAATAGGTTTAACAAGTCTGGTTATCGGTTTTTTTTTGTTTTTTTTTTCCTTTCTTTTTCTTTTTTCTTTTTTTCCTTCTTCAGTCTAGAGAGAAATTCTGATTTTGATTCACATTTGTTATCAAATAGATAGTTTGATAATTGTATCTAATAATTGTAATTACTAATTATTATATATATATATATTGATAGAGAAATGTTTGAATAAACAAATATACGCATCTTAGAAGAATTATTTGCTCTCTGTCTGCCTGTCTCTCTCTATGTATTTATTTCTCTATTCAATCTCTACAAAGTAATTATGTAATAATTTGGATCTTGGTTATTGTTTTTAAAGAAAGATTAAACGTAAATTCGATTAATCCTTTTCTTTCATTCTATAATTTCAAGATCAAATGGAACAGTGCAAATTTTAACGGAAAAGCCTGGAAAGGAATAAATCGAATTCTGAAGATATATTTTTACATTTGTTTATTAGTTCATACTTGAATTTTCTTTAGATAAAGAGTGGCACCAAATAAAGGAATTTATGGCAATAACAATAGGATTGAAGATATACCTGGTATTATATGTGATAGCCTCATGCACTTGGAAGTTCAAAATAAGTCAGGTAAAGAGTATCAATAGTAAACAAAGGTGGACTTGCAAAAACTTAAAGCAAATAATTTGGAGAGATACTTAAGTGGACATTATCAGAAAGTGACAAGGGTATCCCGACAGCCTTTCAAGTTGGGGAAAAATGCAAAGTTTACAATAATGATAATAGTAATAATTTAGGGTGAGATGACTGAAAGTCAAATTGTGGCTGCCTGTTTATTTATTGTGCTTCTAAATTATCCCCTGTGTGCAAGGAATACCCCGGATTGCTATTCACTGAAAGTAAGGGATTGAACCCGGGTCAGCAAGTTTGCCAGCCGGAAACGCGACCACAGCACAGCACAGCACACACTATATACGATGTATAGTTCTTAAAAGTACTGATTTACTTGTCTATCCATTAATAGTTGATTCCTTTTAGAAATATATAGCCTTAAACGTCCTAATTCACTTTATTTGGTTTGATCTTTTATCTATTTATTTTTTAATGACATATTCTACGCATATGACATATACTCCCGTCTAAGAAAAAAAAAAAAATTGAATTGTCCCCTTCCCACGGGGCAAATTATCAAGTTTTTTTTCCCTTTGAAAGCGAGTTCTGGGGTACAAAAAGAGGTCTATAAAGTTAATCCGCGCCCTGCATTTCTAAAAACAAAAAAAAGAAAAGAAAATACAACAGTGCATGTAATAACACAAACCACACAACACTTGCATACAAAAAGAAGAAAAAAAAAATAGGCAAAGTCAACAACATTCGAAGAGACATAGATCAGGATCTCAGACCCGACTAAGAGTTATGTACTGAACAACACAAGGTGCAAGGAAAGAGAGAATGAATATAAGACGGGCAGCATTTCAGCTGGACTGAGGCGCACCAACAGTGTTTGGGCCAAGAAACTTGTGAAGTCAACTGGGTTGTACTCAACTACCGTAACTTTTTTTTTACAGCGTCTAACTCGTTTTCTTTGTCTGTTCCAATAACAAGGCAGACTAAGGTAAATTCTAACATTACGATCAGGATAGTTTCAATTTTTTGTAAAGAAATGCATTCTTCATTTGTTCTATATGGAAGGAAGCAGTCACATATAATATTCCTTTAATATTTTTCCTTTTCAGTCTATATATCATTTCTTATAAGCCCTGATCTATAGGTACGGAAAACATAATTCACAGATACCGCAGCCTGTAGAATGCATTGTGATTTCGTCGAATCAATCATTTCTGGTATTGATTTAATAACAAGTAGAGTGTTGTCAAAATCTAATACGAACCGAGAGTCAAATCATTCTCATGAACAAAAATCTTAGAGAAATCCTTCTTGAATGAGTATTATTTCCAATTAAGGCATTATATATATAGATAGATAGATATAGCTAGATAGATAATTATATATATATATATATATATATATATATATATATATATATATATATATATATATATATACATATATATTATATATATATATATATATATATATATATATATTATATATATATATATATATATATATATATATATATATATATATATATATATATATATATATATATATATATATATATATATATATATATATATTATCAGACATGATATATATGAAGGAATGAAGTTAGATACCTGTAACAAGCACTAAAAATCTGGTGGTTACCTCTACATTTCTTTCTATACTTGAAATCTATTGTTATTGCTTCAAATTCCTCCATGTGTGATATAACTCGACTTTTACCACAGCAAATATCATGAGTGGGAAGTAACACAATTAATCTAACTACCGATCTAAACCAGGAACAAAACACAATATGGCGCTACAATTGCGAAGATGCCATTCCAAATGCGCTTATTTCCTTTCCTCAATGAAGTGAACGCAATAAACCACCTGGGTATGTAGAATAATATTAACTCTTTGGTCTGAAAATGTAAACCCGCAAGAAACAAAGCCGGCGGATTATTGAAATAATGAGGTGACAATTTCGCGGTCTGCTCTCAGAAGGAAAAGAAGAAGCAGGAAGCCGGAAGACTGGAGGAACTGAAGGTGGAGGAGGAATTGGGTAAATAACGACGGAGGAATTGCGTTTTGTCAGACACTCAGACAACTCGTGAGAGGGAGAGCTGGGCACTACAATTGCTTCAGTTTGAAATAAATGGGAAGGAGTTTGCCACTTAAAAAAATAATAATAAAAAGAAAAAACCGTTCTATACTTTGAAGTGTTTCTGTATGGATTAGAGGGAAATGTATTGTATTTTGCACCAACGCTATGAAAGGTGTTTCAGTTGGGCTTGATAATAAATTTTAAAAAACATATATTGTTACAATCGACATCATGGAATGCCAGGGCTGTGCAATCAGATTATATACCATTATTACTGCTTTTGACATATATGTACGAAACCTTCAAACTTTGAATAATATTTGATATTTGTAATCATCTTATAATATAGGCTTATGACGCGATAATGGGCCCCTTGACAGAGATCTGACAGTGACATTAATAAGCAATACAACAGCAGTGATCGACAAATGACCAAAAAAAAAATTAAAAACCACCTCCGCATCAGCACTAGAGAAAACTGAAGAAGCTTTTTAATTAAGCAGGGAGACTGAGCAGTAATGGCTGCCGGAGGGACCAGCGTAGCACCTGCATATAATGGACGGGGGAGGGGGGGGATGGAGGCAGCTTGCACCTGGATTCAAATAACAGGAATGTTGTCTTTGCAAAATGGTTGGACACGTGCTTGTGTTACTTCTGCCAAGTCAATGGGACGCGAGATATCATAAATGTTTATATTTTTTTGATAAATGTACATCTCGACTTTTTTTTTATAAATTAAGTATAATAGTGTTTCACATAATTTATGTTCAGTGGAAATAAAATCAACATGTTTAGTTTATCTAATATTATAATAATTATGTTAAACAAACACCTACGGAATGGTAAATCACTTTATTCATAATTATACTACTGTGTCCTACTACATGTGAAAATATCCAGATTAGTATATCATGTATATATATATATATATATATATATATATATATATATATATATATATATATATATATATTTATATGTGTGTGTGTGTGTGTGTGTGTGTGTGTGTGTGTGTGTGTGTCTGTGTGTGTATGTGTGTATGTGTATGTTTACAGTTGGTTGGTTACCTTCTGTGTTTTTCTATAAGAACGTGCATTACAGTTTGTGTTATTTTGACAAACTAAAAAAATGAGCGGGGACTCATATAACAAGGGCTATGACACTCCATAGTGCGGCGATAACGACAACATTCCTCCTTCAGGAGCCAAACCGCGAGTGACACCGCCTCCTGAGAGGTCACTCAAAGCGGACCGAGGTAAACGAAGGTCATTCCGAGGTCACTTGTTTCGGACACAAATTTTAGACTCGCCACTCTGGATTCAGCGTTGAACCTTGTGTCCGTTTTCAAGTAAAGCATCACGCCCGGCCTTGTTTTTCATTTTTCTATGTGTTACATGAAAGTCAACAGTTCCTATGAATTTCTAATGAGTATTGAGTATTTTGAGTATTGGCTCGTGATTGGGACCTGCCGAAAGTGTTCGAGGGCGCGCTCTGAGATGATTTTATTTTAGTCTGGAGCTGGACTGTGATTCTGACCGACCGGCGCATCCGCAAACGTTTGGAGCCAAAATCATTGTAGAAAAAATGACGGCAGCAGTTTCTTGATATATCATACAAAATTCAACAATCTGCACAGTTTCGTTTATAATTAGTAGAAAGTGTGGTGCATTTTTATAGGCTATGAGATTGTAACACGATAAAGTTTCCAAAATGTGGCGTACTTCATCTTGAAAATACATCACAATTTCAAAAAAATTAAATAACACATCTACATGTCTATGTATAAATATATATATGTATATGTATATATATATGTATATATATATATATTTTTTTTTTATGTATGTATGTATATATATATATATATATATATATATATATATATATATATATCCTATTTCACTATCCCCTCTCCCTCTCTCTTACATATTCTATACTTCATTATCTTAAGTAATCGTAAACGTTCGTGAACATATTCATTTTACGTGTATCATCGTAATAGTAGCTGATTACATTCCACAGTAAAATCAGTCGTGTCATTAGAAGGACGTGGAATATCAATAAATTACACCAGTGATAATCCCAAGTTCGATAATAACCCCCAAGATATAAGACAGGACGTGACTGTGAAGGAAGTGCTGCTTGGGGTTTGTTTTTGCCAAATTCCGTCACGATACTATTGGGAGGATGAACAAAGCACAGACTGGCTACAAACCACCGCAGTCAGTAGTGAAGACGCCCTGGGCCCAAGCATCTAAAGACCTTATACAATGCACGGTGATACAATATAAACCAGGGGGGGGGCTACACACAGCAGACACTCTGTCAAGAACGCATCGGATCAAAGATGGTTGAGCGCGGGAGTTCAGAGAAATAAACATGATACTCCTTCACCTAATTAGGCACAAACATTTAGGAAAAAAACATTAATGCAAACGGAGAACGATACCAAGAAGCCGCCGTTGAAAACAATCGGAACAGGATGGCTCAAAGCCAAAGACGAAAGGAGCAGGTGTCATGCTTTGGCTCAAACATAAGATTACCTGTGGTGTGATTTACCTCATATTACATGGGCAAACTCCGGGTTCATTCATTCGTCAAAAGGGGGGGGGGATGTTGTAGAATGTTTAAGAATTTAAGTTTTTTTAAACTAATAAGACTGCGGATACGACAATGCTCACGTGTGTGTAAATGAAAGAAAGTTTCATATCAGATAAATAAAAATATATACATACCTTGAGAAAAAGTGGGCAGTAACTAATTTAAACATTTTAGGTACGTGGACGACCTGTAACATTCGGTATCTCGGTTCTAAGGGTTTCAAAAACAGAATGATCTTGTGCTAAATATTGAAATGTCTTATTCTGCTTAATCAATGACTACCATCCATTTTCATTGATCATCTCGCATAGTTCAATGCAGGTTAGCACTATAAACTAGAAGCAAATTTATATTTTTTTCATAAATGTCTCAATTATGTACCAGTTTCCCCAATTGCCTTTATATCAATTGCATTTGTAAATAACTAAGATAATTATCAACATTATATTAGTAGCACCGTATCCTACAGATAAAACACACAACAGTCTTTTACTGAAACAAGCAAGATTCTTACAACAAAAGTAGAACTTAAACTACCTAGCCTAGGAAGAACAACGAAACTTATATGACTTACATAAAAGGGAAAGACAGAATAAATATATATTGTTTTGCACTAACCTGAGAGCTAAAGTTCCTGAGTCGCAACAGATAACCGTAATCAGGTTGATTATCCAAAGAACAATGATAATTTCCAGATTATACTCAGGTACAACGCACCCATTCCATAGGATATACAAAAGCGTGCTGACCAATTCACTCTCCAGCTTATTAGTGTGGGTTCAGAGTTCAGACTCTGCTGGCTTCTAAATGGTACCCATTTCTTCATTGCAGTGTTTGATTTGTATATTCACAATATGCTGCGATAATCGCAATTTAAATTAAAAGCATCTGATTGTATAATAGCAATAACGTGCCTAGTCACATTTTTACTAAACCATATTCCAGTGTAACTATAATTATTTTAGATTTACAAAAGTATATGTAGATTAACAGTGTTTCCTTTCCCTAATTTCATGATTTTCCAACGCAGAGGCTGTACTTTAGCAACCTCCAGGATAGCACATATACACTTAGCTGGAACCAGGAAATGGAATCTGAACACAGAAAATGGAAGCATGAAAACAGTCAATGAAAAATATTTTTACTTGTCGGATTGCCTAGACTATTTTTATCATTTTAGCGAAGGCGAGTTGGAGGAGAGGATATGTTTTGAAACGCGGATCGTAAATTATTCATTCAGATGAAGAATCACCTCAAACGTTTATGAAAAAAAATATATATTATGTATAATTATACATTTGGAGGGCATTATGAGTGTATTCCTGGAAAATCGGTCACGGTACAGGAATTCCTGAAAGCAGTTTCACCTGAAACTTTGTATTACTTTGATCTGAGATTTATCCCTATTCTAGCATCATTCTATGATCTGAGAATGGATACCAATTCATCGGCTTTAGTGAATGGGGCACCGTCTTATGTGTGAAGCCAATATTCTTGGAGATTGCCATATACCTTCCATTCATCACTACATATGACTGGCTCGGGTTTGAACCACGGCTTGTGTTAAATAGTGACGAGTGGCATTATCCCTTTTGACCACAATTTTAAGCCGTTGGTGAGGTGCTTGTTTTAACAATGCGAAACATCCACATAGAAGTGATCCAGAGCAGTGGACGAACTAGGTCATCAGGAATCCAAATATTTTCCCGGTGGGCCGGTTAGGTTGTGGGCTTAAAGTAAACACTGAACACCTTACATTGGTGTCTACTGTAATTTACATATGGTTGCTATTATTCTTGTCATTGTCATTATTCTTATCATTATTATCCTTCTGTAAGAAGTTATAGCCTCAGTAGGGAGTGAGGAGAGAAATGGTTAGTTTACATCTAACTTAATGTCTGAAATCGACTGAAGCTTAAGGGAAATAATACCTATATTTAGATAGTAGGCTGTATTGAAATCAAGAGAACTGACCTGGAAAATAAGGATCAAAGTAATATTGTTATTATTAATCACTCAATAAATGACGTTTTTACGATTATAATAACATACTATATGATTTTAATAACATGCTATTTTAGCATTAAGTGTCCATTTACTTATATCTGTGGTTTAAATTCCCATGTAGAAATGTTAATTAAGTATTGCATATCACTGATATATGGACATACGAAATAACACTTTCATTGGCCCTGAGAATTTGTCCACATAACCATCGCATATGGCCAAAAAAAGGCCACAGAAATTTGCCATAAAAAGCAATTCGCTGAACTGGCTTTGATAACTTGGGATTCGTACGATGCACCTTGAGGGCATTCACATTTTCAAATTTAAGTGTTCTCCGATAGATAGATAGATAGACGGATGTCGTGGTTATCAGTAGCATTTCCTGAAAATGACTTTTTGATATTAATATTATAAAGCACCTACACTACTAAAAATGAAATAGAATTAGTTAAACATTTATATCACCTGGTATTACAGTAGGCTCGTATTCCTCAATCATAATATTTGCGCTAGTATCCCTCTAACTCTAGCACATTGTTTACATTCGACCACGATGGAGGACACAGAGACACCCATGGCTTCTTCAGCAGATACTACACTTAGTGATGAAGATATACAACTACCAGTCAAGAGACGGAAACCTGGGATTGTTTACCTTTCTATCATTCCACCAAATATGAATGTAACGGATGTAAGAGAATATTTCTCCAACTTCGGCGAAGTTGATCGAATGTTTCTCCAGGCTGGGAATGAAGGTTTGTGTTTATTCGTGTTAAAAGGTATGAGTTTATTTAGACCTAATCGTCATTTTTTCGATTATGACTATGATTCTTTCAAAGATAGATATTGGTTATATTTGGTTAAAGATGTTACCAACCTTCTGGGTACAAGACAATATTTTGCGGGTAGATTTTAGCATATTTTCCACAGTTATGATACTCACTTCCACCAGAAACCTTTAATTTCTGAGTTTCACCTCCTCCCCCCTACCCATGCACCAGCACCGACATGGTATTCAATGTTTTCTGGCGAGATAACCACAACCACAATTTTTGCCGGTATTTTTGAATAAAGACGCTACCACCTGTAGCGAAAAACAAACCTTTCGGCAAGACGTACCTTTAACTAGGTAAATTTTCCGAACAACGCCACGTTGCGAAATACCACAAAAGTGGTATCGATGGATTCCTCTCAACCTCTACTATTCATATATAGTGAAATTAATGAGCGCTTGCACCCCTGAAGCCCACAATCTGGGTCCCGATAGTAGGGGAGGGCATGAAGTAGATCAGGGAAATTGCGGGGTAAAATATGAATTCCGGCCATATTTCGTATGCAAAATCTTAACCAATTACCTACCTAACTTTGCTTAGGTTTAAAGTTTGCCCTAGCCAATGGGGGGGCTTTGCCCCCCCCCCCAGACCCCCCCCCTTTTTAAGGCACTTTGTGCCACCTCGTGCTACTTCGTTATCACGAAAACCTTAACGCAACTACCTACCTCACTTTGCCTAGTTTTCAAGTCAGCCTTTGCGAAGAGGGAGCTACACCCCCCTGTGGATCTCCCCTATTCAGGGCACTTCGTGATACTTATGATGCATAATTAGTCCTGTAGATGAAAATGCCACGACCACGAATAACCCTCACACTGCGCCATGATGACAGCAACTGAGTTTTCGTCTTATATATTCCTCAGGATAGGAAACTAGGACCGATGATGACGAGACCACTCAATAGAGGGCACTCTATAATTATACTGTAAACAATGGGGAATATTGCGCCATCTGTTGAGAGAACATAACAGCACATGCAGGTAATTCCTTGGGGGTTTCCAGTCCACAGCTTGCTACTGTCCGTAAATACGTAAACACAGCCATGTTTAAATTTCAGGGCGAGGATAGTGGTTCGGGATATCTTGCCCAAGGTATGTTGCACGAAGTGCCCTAAAAAGGGGGGATCCAGGAGGGGGTGAAGTCCCCCCTTGGCTAGGGATTAATTCAAAACTAGGCAAAGTTAGGTAGGTCATTGGGTTATGATTTTGCAAGCGAAATATGCCCCGAAGTAGGACGAGGTAGCACGAAGTGCCTTAAAAAAAGAGACCCAGATTGTGGGGTCCAGGGGTGCAAGCGCTCATTAATTTCACTATATATGAATAGTAGAGGTTGAGAGGAATCCATCGATACCACTTTTGTGGTATTTCGTAACGCGGCGTTGTTCGGAAAATTTACCTTTAATTATAACGTAACACCATAAAACCCTTTTCTTCCGCGAAAAGTTTCCAATGGAAAGTAGTAGCAAAACTGTATAAAGCACACAAAAACTACCAGAAAAATATTGTGTCATGCCTAGAGGGTTGGTTGCGTCTTTATCCAAATTTACCTTTTTGCCATATTCATACGCAACCAAACATAACTGATGGACCTAATCTGATCTAACATAGATTTTATTAGCCAACAGGGTGCTCCCCCCACCCCATCCCCCCTTTTGAAGCCACTACATGGCAGGTACATTTTTGATACATATGTGTATATTTCTTGCATTAACCCAGTAATGACGGGGGCATTCCAGCCCTGCATGTTACAATGCCAGGGCTCTTGAACGCATAGGCCTAAATCAGTTAAATAAACGATGCCGTATGGCGTCACCCAGCGAACGGGCCTTAAATGTGCGGTACCGTAGTGTACCACCCGTCCAGAGAGGGTTAATTGGAGGTGTGTTAAGGGCCAGGTTGTAGGTCATCCTGTAAGAAGTATTGAACTGTTATCTTTATAGAATAACTTGACAAAGTCCCATGGCATGTGTCTACAAGCTGTGCACTCGGTATCCATCACGATACTAATTTTGAAATTGGAATAAGAACCCATACTCAACATACAATTAGTCGATAAATTTTTCAGTTAGATCAATTGCTTCCCAATTGGTTTTATTATTGTAATGTGACATTATTGCCCATTACTGATTTCAATCAGAGATTTGTCAGTATAGTAGAAACATCGCCCTGTACTCCCCTTTTTTAATTAATTTCTAAATAACCTATCTCGCTTATCTTACATTCTTGACCCACCCCCCCTCCTCCCATGTTTAGAGCACTTTGTGCTACTCATCATGGAGGTTTATAGTTTACAGCTCATAAGTAGCTGTCAATATGTGGAATATGTTTGAATTCCAGTTGGGGATGATGGTCACCAATGTAAGTAGCACGAAGTACTACTTACATAGGTGAGAAAATTGAAAAGTAACCATATCTTTGGCATCACTATCTTACAGTAGAACTGGCTGGGTAAATTTCTAGAACAGGTCCATACCATAAAACCCAAAGAAACTGGTCTTATTGGATTCCTTTTGATGTTTTCTAAGCAAATATAGCAATATTACTTATCGCTGCCAATACATAAGTTTATGAATAGCAGAATATGCTCATAATCCATGCATATGGGAGAGATGTTTACTTGGAGAGACATGAAAAAGATATCAATTTTTGTGTTGTGTGTTCTTTATGGCCATTGCCTTTTTTCTCTTTATTTGAGTGTTCTGAACATTCACCTTGTCTTCAAAGAAGGAACCAATCCTCAGACTTGCCAGAATAGATATGGTGGTAGTCTGTTGTCTTTTTCAGGAGTGCAGAGGCTATAGTGATTGCTAGATAGTTTGTCATGGTTGTGTTAGACTTCAAATTGTAGAGAAGCCAACACAGATCACAGCAAATTTAGAGAGGATTTGAATAGAATACAAACAATATGAATATGAGAATAAAAGTCGGCTATTGTTGGTACATCTGAGACATTTACAGTTAGACTCTGTGATCTGTTTGTTAACTTTGTCCATTCCTGTTTCAATATTTGTACTTTTGTACTTTGGGGTGAAACATCTGCCAGGAATTCAGGAGTCAAGAGATTTGGTAAAGCTTTAGTACTGTTATATGACCACCACAATCCACAAGGTCAATAGTTCATAAAATTGAAAGATTTTGAAAAAAACTTTTCATCTATGACATATCTACTGCAAATATAGATATTTAATAGGTTGAAGAACATCTTTAATGGGTGTAATTCAAGGCTTTTATATTGGGTGATTTCATATTCTGTTTACCTTGTGAATGATGACTCATCAAAAGAAAAAAAAATCATCTTCACATCAAGACAAGATTTCTCTTTAAATTTTTGTCTTGAACTCAAGGACCATGACTTCATCTTGGCTCAAAGAAGGCAGTTTGAGAACCATCTTGGGGATACATAGAAATTGAAAAAGGAAGTTGCAGTATGCAATATGGGATCAACTATCAAGTGTGTAATCAATTTTTTACCTATAGTTTTTCTTTCTCTTTCCAAGGAAGTTACAGTCCTAATGAACTTTGGCTCATATGTAAAGTTATATACTAGACATTAACCTTTTTTCCCAATTTATCATTTTTCTTTATTTTACTTTTTTTTTACAATCCCTTGTGCACTGCACTCTTCCCCCACCAATTGGATCTAATACAGCAGCTTTAGTAAATAGGTATAGATGACATTTAACCCAACCACTCCCTCTGAAGCAATAGACAGAGCAGTTAAAAAATGAAATAAATCGTATGTTTGTTCATGATTTGTTAGTTGGTCATAGGGTTAGTTATGATTGGTTATAGATGTAGATATAGATGCAAAGTATTCTGAGAATAGTGATCTCTATTAGCCAGTAGATGGCACTCCATAATGAAAGCAAAAATATATAAGTCAAATCAGCTCAGCCCAAAAGTTGAGTTAGTCTTGCATGTGAACTATTTTTTTTTATCACCACATACATTTTTCAGCTTCTCAATACTTTATTTACTAATTTCCTCTAAAAATAACACCAGAAGTAGGTCAGGGTTGAAATTTTACTTGTTCATTGTTTGGGGTGATTTGTTTGTCAGAAACCCTGTGACTGTGGCCATTAAATATGTGTCTGTGCATTTTTTATATTGTTGATTTTCAGTGCAATAAAACTTACATAGTTCTCCTTATAAAAATGTTGGTATCATCAGCTTTTGTTTTTATTGCAAATTTTCCTTCTGTTTTGGTGACTTCAGGCTGCAGATGTTTCATAATTAGTTTCTAGAACAATCCCTTTTTGCATGACCATTGTGAAAGTCAGTTGGAATCTGAGTATGTGGGTGTTGTCTTGAAATTATTACCTAAGGGCAAAGAGCACAGTATTCTGGGAATCAGATGATGATTTTTCAGGTATACAGATAACTTAATCACTATGGTAGAGACAATTAATTAAAGCGTTCAAGGTTTGGCTGGTAACAACATTACTCACCATAGACGCTGATTGCCTAGTGAATGCCCTGCCAGGCTCATGGGGAATTACATATCACACTCTCAAAACATCTACAAGAGAGGATCCATATGCTGGTGTGGTAGAATACAAAGGAGGCATTATTGAGGCATTACTAATTACAACAATCTTGTGGAACTGGTGTAAGCCTATATTATTACATTCACTCACCAAAGTTTAAAATTGTTCACAGATGGATATGATTTTCTCTAAAGATGAAAAAGTCAGACAACCTCCAGTTTATAGTGTTTATATGATTGATGAGTATATTTGTTCAGCAGCAGATGAGGAACAAGTGTGTGTGGGGGGGTGGGGGAACTCATCAGCATAGATAGATTCTGATCTTGAGTGACAGTGCTCATACCAAAAGAGTTATTGTATGATGAATAAAATTTCACTTACAGTATGCATTGTTGTATATATGGCCATCTTATGAAGATGACGATATAAGCTACAATGGTGATAGTGGCATCTCTGGATTTCACCAAATAGTTTTTGATCTTTCTAAGCATTCTTGTTTTTAGTATTTCTTCTTCTCTTATGTAGTAATGTCAGTTTCATGTTTATAGATTCTTCTTTGTGAATCTTGTCAACATTATATATTTGAAAAGAATGGTTACACTATTCATTTATGTAACTATAGGTTACAGTATGTAGTTATTTCTTTTTTATTATTGTTTTGTTTTCTATTGCCATTGGGTTTAATATGTGTCATAGTGTTCTGGTTATATGTGTTCTACTCTTCTCATGTTGGTCAAATTCACTGTATAGACTTGTAAAATGTTACTGTGTAAAGAAGTGAAAAATGCATACTTACCCTATTAACCCAATCCCGACGGGCCCAGCGATAAGTGGAAACCCCCCACCGCCGGGCCTATGCAATATTGCATTGGGAACGTCACACTTCAATATCTTACAAGTAAAGGCTAAATTTTCTTAAAATTTATGGTAGAGGATTTATCCATGGTTGGGGGATTTCTTTTTCAGGAGATTGGACTAAAATCAAATGCAAGTCTCAAAATAATTACCAAATCCAGAAGAGCCATGTTGATGCAATTTATACTTCATCATGCTCCCATATATTTCATGGAATCTTTAAAGTTAATGAATCATATATACTTGATTTGGCATATGTTTGTGTCTGTTTGTGTTTCTGTGATTATTTTGGTGTATGAATTCAGCTATTTGACATACTACTTTAATAAACATAAATTAATATTCTTCATAAATTTTTAATAGAAAATCAAGAAATTCATGGAAATACATGTGAGATATGATATATTTACATAAAATTTTATATGTTATCCTATATGTTCCTTTCCTTCTCAACATTTTTCTTTTCCTGTCTTCTCCTGCCTCCTCTTCCCAGCTTCCAACAGTCAAATGGTTAAATTAACACTTGGATAACCCAATTATTCACAAATGTCTTTGATATACAGAGAAGAAGAAGACCGAGAAGTGGAAGAAAAAGAAAAGGCAACGCTACACAGAGGGATGGATAGAATTCAAGAGTAAGAGAAAAGCCAAGGAAGTGCAGCTTCTCCTGAACAACCAGCCGGTCGGGGGGAAGAAGCGGAACCCGTATTACGACATGCTGTGGAATATCAAGTATCTCCCCAGGTGATTGATTTTTCCTTTCGTCTTTTTGTCTTTGTTCTCATTCCCAATGCTTAACTAAATGAATGTCTCTTGATACGGATACAGTTGGTATGGAGATAAGTGTACTCAACCTCGTGAATTTTTTATTTTCAGGTTCAAATGGGCTTTTCTGAAACAGAGGCTTGAATATGAGAGAGAGGTTCACCGGCAACGCATGGCTGCGGAAATTTCTCAAGTTCGGCGTGAAACTGACCACTTCATCAAGGCCTCAGAAATCAGCGCGAAACAGAAGAAGAAGGAAAAGGCCATGAAGAAGAAAGAGAAGTCTACGGAAAGCAATAACAATGAATCAGCAAATAGTAAAGAAGAGGATAAAGGAGAAAAGAGTATAAAGAAAAAGAAACCTGATAATCTTGGCTTTGTATTTAAGCAAAAACTAACAGAAGATGAAATAGTATCCAAGAAAGAAAGCAGGAAATTAAAGGATGAATACTTTAAGAAGAAGATTAAAACAAAAAGGCTAAACAGAGGAGAAAAGAGAAAGATAAGGCATTTGGAAGAGAAAGATTTACTTGGCTCTATATTTGTGGGAACAGGAAAATAATAAATGTAAATCAAGTTTTATCATTTTTTTAAATCCTTACTTTAGGTTTAACAGTTTAATTCTGCTTAGTGCATGATCATCAGAGTAGAAATTGTGTATGTTTAGAATCACACATTCATATAATTTAGGCCTAAGTACAACATCTAAGTAAATGGTTCAGAGCCTCTGGTTTTGATTTAACCCATTGGTCACGGTGCCATCCGCGTCTATGACCGACTCTGCCTTTGCAGCAAATCATGCCATCCGCTGCTAATGGGTTAAAGTAATTAGATTTTTCATGTTGTATATTACAATAAATAAATTTGCTGTGGGCCATTCAATATTCTAAGAAATGATAAAGATAGAAAAGCCAGTGCTTTTGATTCTTTAACCCGTTGCAGACTAAGGGCAAAGATAGCTAATTGTTTGTCTGGACAGGTGATCTCCGACACCACTGGCAGTCTAAAAATTAGATGGACGGGTAAAATGTTTTATCCACCCTTCTGGCAGCACAGATTGCCTAAGGAGTATTTTCCCTAAAATCCATCATAAAACAAGGGTTTAGTCTGACTTTGGAAAGCTGTAGCTCTGAAACTAGTGCCACTATAGTCAAATACTTCATGAATGTGAGTGTGCTTTGACTGTGAGCAGTTTTTAATGTTGTGTCATGTACTCATTGACACTCATATTTTAGGCCTAATTGAAGCCTTCATGTATGTCATGACACCCATTTGCAATGGGTTAATTACGTCATTATTGGGTACTAAAAATAAACGAGGGAAGAAAGGTTAGGAAAGACAATTGGCAATCTGTATTTTAATTAAGATTACAGTAAATCACTTGCCTATAAGGCAAAAATCAATACAATGATTTCATGACAGAACCATTTTATATTAGATATAACCATTAATTTTATTCCTTTTCTTTTAACAACTGGTATAGACTGTCTTGACTTCACTGTATTTCTAATGTGGTGAATTCACAAGTAGACTCCTATATTTTCCTCAAATACACAAGCAATATTGCACACTGATTCTACAAAACAAAATTAAAGTGCCTTTTGGTCATAAGTGTCTTGATACATATAGTATGCTAATCACACTCCCCCAAAATATTCTTGTACCTCTGATGTTGATAACTCTGCATTTAATTGAAAAAGTGAATGGTCCTCTTGATAAAAATCAAATATATATAATTATTTCCACACTACACTTTCTTGTGTCAATTTGTCTGCAGTGTATAAAGAATAGTAACACTGTATGAATAAAATAAATCATTAAACAAAGTGAGAAACTAAAAATGATGGGTAATTGATAAACATACAACCAGTTCTAGGTATATGTATAGTTAAAATCATCATATATCTATAAAAATAAGAAAAAAACAATAATGTCCTTTTTAAAAGATATGTACACACAGGACTAAATACAATTTTATTTTTGCCATTTGCAAAATAATAATATTCCAATAGGTAAGTACCAGTAATTCTGTAAATAACAAAAAAATATAAATGGATAATGAAAAGTATCCTAACTGTAGTGCTTGTAATGAAGAATTACAAGCTGACTAAAACAGTTATGATCACTTGTGCACACAGTCATGTTATTCAACCATACAAATAACACCTGTTTACTTGCTCTCAAAATACAAATGCTACTTATTTGTTCCCATGGCTATAGTATTTGATGACGCAACAATGGTTTCTACTACTAATGCGTGTTTAAATTTTACTGGTTGTCCCTTTTTATATAGTTTGCAATGTAACAGTTTTTTTTTTTACTTTCCATACAATTACAATGGCTGAATATTATAACATAACCTTCCTATTTTTCATTCCCACAGCATGAAGATGCAAAATGAAATGTATTCCATTACTAGCCACACTATATAACAAAAACACTAAGGTATTACTACAGTACAAAACACTGAGTACAACCAGCTTTATATAACTCCTTTACCTGTGACACAGGAGACTTCTTTGTACTTGTTATATTTAATATATGCAAATGAGAAAAAACATTGAGGGTACGAAGGTGAAACTAGTACCTTTATGTTTTTCCTTACATAAGAATTATGCATGTAAAAACTCTATAGGCCATGAGTCATAATTTAGGATGTCAAATGACAAAAAGGTCTTAATGTACTGTATACCTTTACCTTTTGGAATGTCACTAAATCATCTGGTGATACAAACAATAAAAGAGAACTTTACACCAAAGTATGAATCAGGAGCTGTACATAAAATAACAATATTATACAATTCATATGTATAAAAATCTGTCATGGTTAAAAAAACATTGATGTTGATAGTGTACAATGAAAACTGACAGGGAATTAGCACATGATGTCAATACAAAATGGGAATTCCAGTGCAGAAAAAATGTCTTCAAGATAAATGTCTTCAAGATAAGTTAATTCTTGGTATCTCGGATAAAAACTCTCTATGTCTTACTTTTTGTGCTAGTCCAATGACGTCCAATTTACGACCACATCTGGTGTTATTTCATTATCGGAATTGAAGGGTTTTAAAATCTTTTTTTTTTTTTTTTTTAAGTACAGTATTTTATGAATCTTGATGATAATGAAATGAAGATGATATCATGTAATACACTCTGCAATACTTTCTTTTTTTATAATGCATGACTTCAATGTTTATGTAAGGCACAAGAATGAACAAATTCCCTTACCTACAACCACAAGATCATTTGCAGCCAACTAAAATCTAAAAAAATAATACCTATAAATAACCTCTTTTACCCAATGGATTGATGACAGTTATGGTTAAACTTTGTCATCTAAAATGCACAAAAAGTAATCAAGTGTTACAAATAATTGCTATGATTGCAAAGCAATCAGAATACCATCACCAGCAATTTCCAAACATCAGTCATTTTAAATTTATGATTATTCAGCCACTTAATACTGGAAATGCAATCAGAATTATTCACTTATGAGAATGCATGATATGAAAATGAACATCACATTTCTGCTGAATCAAGTGAATGTAATTGTGTACAATTATTTGTAACATTTACTTCTGCAATTTCTGCTGCATATCGTCAGCTAACAGTGTAGAAATTTTGTGATTGAGCGATCTAAATGTGACAGAACACACTGCTTCCCATCAAGCCAAAACACACAATGTATACTTCTAGCTAAAGCATTCTTACTAGATGCTAATGATATTTGGAATTTACACAAGCTCTTTTTTACGTTAAAAATATGATTTGCTCGGGATGTGAAATTGCAGATGTCAAAAAGAGAAGATTGACAAGGTTCACAAGGTTAGCATAGTCTACTTTTTCTTATGCCTCAATCTTTTTGGCTGGTTCGCTGAGACTGAGCGGACACGTGAACTTCTTGTTGGCCACGAGCTTATCCAGTCCTTCGCCAGCATAGGACACCAGGGGCGAGATTTCAACCACCACTGGGCACTCATCCCATCGCATCTCCTTTTGGCTGTGAAAGAAATTCAAGAAAATTATTCCAGAGGAAAATATGTTTTTGCAGGAATGTTTGGATCAGCTGTATGTTAACTGTTTAAATAACAAAAATGTGAAAAAAGGAACTCCATCAAAAAATATTTTTCCAGAACAAACATGATATGCATTCATTTGTACAAGAGAACAATCTGCAAATTATTGACATATATATAATGCAGATCACTTCTGCATAAAATGAAAAATAAGGTTTGCCTTAGTTGATATTTTAACCATTTCTAAAACAACTTCTCTTGTCTCCTTGTTCAGTGAAGATTTACAATCACTAGTTTTATAGCTGCTGTCAAAATAAGTAATTGCAAAATTATCTATTCTTTGTCTGGGTATCATTCTCACTTAAAACTGAAACTGAACAAGGTGACACACTAAAATCAAGGTATCTCATAGGGTCAGAAACTTCAGCATCAAACAAGAGATTTTAACACAAAACTTACAAAAGCAACTATTTCAAATAATATATGCTATTTTCTTTCTACTGCCACACTACCTTACCTCAAGTTACTCATTAATCTGAATTTTGTAAATTATACTCAGTTAGGCATAAAGGGAATTATTTTAATAAGTTTATTATTGAATATTGGCACTTTGAACTTATCATATCATTTTACATGGAAAATACATTATTTCATTTCATAAACATATATAGTAATTAATATACATGATTCCCCATGGGCTTGGAAAATAGTAAAACCAACTTTCATTAGTTCACATAAAAAAAAAAACTTAAATGACATTTACTGAAATTATTCCAAATCTGTTAATTTCAACTTGCCTGAACCAAAAAGAAAATATCTGTGGTAAGAAGCGTGGCAACCAGGTGCATCTCTTATCCTTAATACACATAACACTGCAACACAAATCACAAACACATAATAGGGTTAAGACTTACTATTGAGTACATAATACTTGGGTTCACAAATTCATTTAAATGATTTGTTTCGTAACTTATCATTTACTGTCATATATCTGAATGCATAGAGTTTATATATATATTACTGTATCAATATATCATTTGTGAACCCAAGTTCTATGAAACAGGAAGTTAATACTTTACACACACAAAAAAACAAGCAAATAAGCTACAATTCACTGGAACTAAAGTTAAAAGCAAGCAATTACTGTATTAGCATCTACAGAATTATGCAACTTAAAATCCAAAAAGTGACTGCTCTGGCAAAAACTGAAATGTTCTTAATGTTAACTTACTTGTTTTACATATAAGTATTTCTGATGTCAACTTACTGATAAACAAAAACATTACACTAAAATAGAACTCGATCTCATTTATGACAACAAATAGTATAAAATTTGAACATGCATTACATGTTATATATACATGCAGTATTAATACATAAGTGCAGTTGTCAATAAGATAGATTCTCATACTTGTGTCGGTGCAAATAAAGAACAGGATGATAATTTCTAACTAAAAGGCAAATACTGTTTCGAAGTAAAAGGCATATACTGTTTCGAAGTAAAAGGCATATACTGTTTCTAACTAAAAGGCAAATACTGTATCTCAACCTTATCTGTCAATTCATTCTATTATGACTCCCACATGCTTCAATATTTCTTCTTCCATGAAAACCTTGCAACTTGTAATGCATATCAACTAATAAACATCTACTTTTTATAAAGAGTTTGAGAAGAAATCTGACAGACACATCTTGCACTCCTCCATCATGACGAAATCTTGTACAAATAATAATGAAAATAAGGTCGACAAGGAAAAATGTATTTCCGGCCCATTCTGCTGTACAATTTGCACACATAATATAGTCAAAGAAAACAGACGAAGTCAGCCAGCACCACGATTATATAGTTCAGAGTACCACCACCATAAATACTGCAACAACCTTCACCATGGTACCTCCCTGGAATACATCAGAAAACTATACTTACGCATCATTATTGTTAAACTCAGTGTTGGCATTTTCTGTGGTAGGGCATTTTGGTGCAGCAGCAGGGCTAAATGAAAAAAAACAGAAATGAAGAAGGAAGCTCAAGTAACACAAATGAAAAAAAGGTAAACTCAAGAACTGAAAAACTAAAGAGAATGAAGTAAATGGATAAGTGGGCAGCCAAAACTTAAAACAAAACAAAGCATACTGCATAAAAGACTAAAAATTCACAAAGTGCTGTAAAGGGCATTTTAAAATGAGTAAAAAATTATCATGCAATAAAAAGGAAATTTATAATCTTACAACAAAATAAACAGGGAAAAATAAAATAAAACATGCACAGATACATACACATACACATTTAGTTCCTTTTTTTTCTTCAAGAACTAAATAAAGAAAAATACTTTTCAGTTCCTTTAAAGAAGGATCTGCAAATCCTTTGCAAATTTACCCAAGCAGAATTCTTCAATTCTAATACTTGAAGTTTATTCTAGTAAGCGTATGTACAGCTGAAATTGTTGTTATACATCACAACAAAACTCACTGGTAATCCAGTCCAGGTCACACTCCTAATATATGTACAAACAAACACACCTTTGAACTCACACTCAACCAAATACCTTAAAAATGACACAAAAGCAACTCCGTGAATGCGGGTGTACAAAGTGAGTGGGAAAAAATAGTAGCAATGTTCCATCACCACTGTAACTGTCTCAAATAAAACATTCTCCTTCAGATGGGACATTTAGTGCCAGATGATTAACATTAGCAACATCTGATGCCTAAAAAATATATGATAGAATAAAATAATCATGAAAGTTGATCTTAACTGGCCTTTAAAAGTTACATTTTTCTTAACTCTAAAGCCAACTTTCATATCACTGCTCACTACGTTTCTGTTACATCTTGATAATATTCATATCTTTCTGTCTATCGGCAGTAAATACTGACTTATTATACAACATTACTTTCAACTCCATCTGGCACAAAATCTACCTTCCGAAGAGCAGAGCACTGGAAAATCCCATGATCACTCCACTCGGGTTACACTTACATACCTGTTCACTACTGTTACCGGTCTGTCCTCTGGCCTATAATACACGTTAGGAAAATATTATCATATTTGCAGGACACTAAATAGGAACTGGGATTTATTGGGAAGTGGTAAAGTGGTTAGTATCCATATTACACATACAACTAACTAGTTTGTTGTATGCAAAGTTAGACATTTTTAGTAAAGGATTGCACCGTACACCTAGCTGGAAAAACATACAAGCCACTATGGGATGATAGATTTTGAACTTTCTCCTTAGAATGTCTGTCTGTTTTTTTTTTTTTTTTTTTTTTTTTAGCGTAGTGCAATCTTTGAAAGACAAATCACAGAACTTAAGAATTATGGAACTATAAACTAATGTCCCTCTTCTCAGCCTTCACATAACTGATAAGCATTTATAATATTTCTAAGGAAAATCTCAAGCTTTCTAGATTAATTTCAATTGATTTCTTAAAAAAGGAGAAACATTTTTAATATATACCCAAAATAACATTCCTTTTAAAAAATAAAATCACAAAATCAGAATTCATACTACATATGACCTCTAATTAAATGCCAGAATTAATATTGTGCTTTCTGTGATTCATACGTCTGTTTCAAATGCATGTTGTGAATGATATATGTTCAAGTCACTTTATACAGAGGAAAATTATTTCACATCTTGTGTAAAAAAAATCCATGCTTTCAAATTTCTGGAAGTCATAAAGCAAGGTAACAACAGAAAAAATAATAGTATTGTTTTCCATATCCATCAGAAAGCAAATAAACTCAGAACATGCAGCATACAATAATGAGATATGTGTATTATACTGAGGGAATAAAAGACAGACAGGCAGATATAGATAAAGTGACTTTATATTTTCAAAATCCTATATCAATTTTTAATCAATTCTCTGGTACAATCATGCCTGTTTTAAAGTAACTGTATTTAGATTTCACTTCATAACTTTTTTCTCACCAATTACAATCAAAACACTCCATTCCAAATAGTAAAACTTACAAAGACACCATACAGTCTTTGTTAAGGTAAATACAATCATGTATCCATAATAGCACATGCACACAGACACACACACACACACACACACACACACACACACACACACACACACACACACACACACACACACACACACACACACACACACACACACACACACACACACACACACACACACACACACACACACACACACACACACACACACACACACACACACACACACACACACACACACACATTCACGCACGCACGCAGTTTCATATCTCAAGTAAAAATTCAGAAAATAAAGCATTTCACTGAAGACAGTTAAATAAGGATGAAAAAAATCCTATTTCATTCACAACAAACAGCTGTGTTAACTAGCAGTTAGAAAAGCCAAAGTTTCTTACAACTGAAATTGCAACCAACCTTACCTTACTGTGGCTTTCAGATTCACAGTACATCTCAGTCATGCAAGATACTGACCTACTAATCTTTATCAATACTTCTGTGTTCTCTATCCTCAGTGGAAAGTACCTGTTTTCTTTTCTCTACATCTCAATATGCTCAGTCGAGTACTCTCAACAATACTCACCTTGGGATGAGAGGCAGAGGCTCCCCCTCGGAATCGATGAGGGTACCGCCTGCATTCAGAAGGTAACGATGGTGAAGAGAGAAGAGGGCGTGACGGCAGGTAGTGGGTGTATCCTTCTCTGCACCGTCGCCATTCTTGAGCGGGGCAAACTCGTCCTCACGAATGACTTCCCACACGGCCAAAGTGCTGATGGAAGAGGGAGGTCATTAGTATCTACGACTGGTAATAATCTCCGCTTTTCCTTTTATTACATTCCTGAAGACTAATGTAGAAAAAATAATAACCTCTACTGGTTTCTAATACTTGGTACTTACTTGGAGAACTGAAATACATCGAACACAAACTTCTCCATCTTGATTCCATTGGGTTTTTCTGGCTTAACACTCTTGCCCTCATTAGTTACCATGGGGATCTTCTTCTTGGCAACGTGATGTTTCATGCTGGCCTCATAGTCACTGTGAAGAAATAACAATATTAGCAAAACTAGTATATGTAAATTGGAAAATAAAAGAAACCAATAAAGTATTGGGATGAAAAGAAAGATTATCATATATGAAGACACAGATAAAATATAATTCAGTTTTCAGAGAACTGCAAAATTTTGGCTTGGGCAATTTTAGGAAGGTTTGGATAACATTATTAGGCTAATATTGTTATCATTTGCTATTCATGGTATACTTCATCCTATCAACATCCTGTAAAAAGAAGGAACACACACACCAAAAATAATGATGACAACAACAACAATAAATAATAGGACAAACGATTCTGCAGATCAAAACACAACCCAAAAATGGCACGACAACAAAAACAAAACACCATAGATAGAAAAAAAAGGCACACAACTAACTTAAAGTCACCTATGTTTATCTTTTGGGTGGAATGCACTGATATAGCAATACTGTGAGGCAAGTCTCTCTCTAAATGCAGCTAAGTACAACTTTATGTAGTGCAAAAATAAAATACATGCAAAATGTTTTTTTAATATCCTTGATTACATTGATCTTCTTATTTCAATATTCATATAACTATGGCAAAGATGAAGTCATCCTATCGATTCCAAATGCATTTTATGTGAAAAATATGCATTTAATATACATACCTATAAACATTCCATCTTATATCCATATTTTGAGCACATACCTCTACATTCTAAATGCATTTACTTCCTATCATAAGTAATTAAATAAAAAGTCACTGCATAACATTAATCAACAACAAAAAAATAATAGCTTCGTTTTGTGAGTCTCAATCACATACTTATGCCCTTTCTATTAAACAAAAGACAAAACAGTTATCCACTTTATTCATTCCATATATAGATAATTGTGCCTCTTTGCTTGCAAAACAGGAGCTACAGTAAGCCACAACAAAATCAATTCAAAGTGCCCCAAACTGCTCATTAATCTTTTGTTATCAGATTCTAAACACAGCACACCATGCCAAAAAATTCTATAGAAGCTTCACTCCTTTTTTTTCTTGTACTTACCCACTATCCAGGCAGAGTGAGGAAATCAAGAACAAATTAGTCACACATCAAAAATCATATCTTTTACATATAAAATAATCAGTTTATAGATGCACAGACAGGAAATAAAATCAGGATTATGCGAATTACAAGAATCATTGAGTAATACAGTAATCAAATAAAGTATTATTAGTAATGAAAAGACTAATGATTATGAAAAACATATACTCAGCATAAATCACATGAAAAAGCTTTCTCCTGGATCACCTAATACCAACATACTCTTCAATCATTTACTTATCACCTAACAAAATGTGTGTTCTGACTACTGACACATGATCATATCATTTCTTATTCAGCATCAAAACAACTTTAAAAACATAACTGCTAAGCTACAAACCCTGCTATGCCTGATGTTGCTTGACTTCTTAACAAGATCAATTTAAGATAGGAGAAGCAAAGTTATTCATTCTATGTTAGGCTATAATAAATCTAAAACCAACAGATAGATATAGATTGATAACAGCAAATACATCCTTCTCTTTAACAAATCAAGAGTAATTTTTCATTTTCAGAAATATATCTGTTGTAACCTTTGCTAGTAATTAAATACTCAGATAATAACTGGAAATGTAGAACTAATACTTACTAGACAACATTTTTAAGAAACTCAGTGGTGAAGAAATGGTTGCAGATGTTACCAGCAGAGAAGGTAAGCCTGCCATCTGGGTTCCGCTTTTGTGCAGTCTTAAGTGTAATTTCACTGTATTCTACAACCTGGTATATCCCATCCACTTTGCAGACAACACCTACAGAGAAAAGCATAATCATTTTAATGTAGCTAGTGATATTTACTCCAAAAATCATCTTCAAAAATGTGGATTCCTATCATCAGTTTTACAATTTGGAAAAAGAAAAAAAAAATCCCTTCTTACCAACAGCTTCTGTTGGGAATGCCTTCTCGACCACTTTGGCTCCACAGTCAGCTCCCTTAGATAGGCAATACCCAATGAATATAGGATCTGCCATCTTGACTAGAATATTGTCAACACAATAAACGTGGACGTATTTGATTCCTCGGCGCTCCATGTCTTCCAGAACATTCTTTTCCTGTTAAGAGAGGCAAGAAAATTCATATAGTACAGCTGCATATGAACATTTACAAGTATATGCACTAGTACAACATATGATCAAAGAAAAA
>BOPN01000447.1:331351-333851 GCA_017312705.2 Penaeus japonicus | reverse complement strand
TATATATATATATATATATATATATATATATATATATATATATATGTATAATAACAATAAAATAATAATGATAATGGTAATAACAAAATAATAATGATAATAATAGAAATATTAACAATAATGATGATAATATAATCATTATAATTATAATCATTATCATCTTTACCATCATCATTACCATTAATATTAATATAAACGATAATAGTAACAAAAACACATAGTAAAAAAAATCCCAAATAGGCCTACATGTTGACGGAATCGACAAACACAAGGAAGTTAAAAGTCAAGCCTAGACTGGAATTTCCAAGGTCTTCTCATATCATAATTCGTATCCTTATCATGGCCATGATGGGTGGCAGTCCTAACAATCATATTTATTCGTTGTATGAGACGGCGTTAGTGCGTGAGGTGGTGTGATTCAAGGTCTAATGACATGACACCTGGGTACGATGATGGCTGGAAGTAACGATTTTTTTTTGTTTTTTTTTTATTTTATTAGAGCGTTTGTAAATTCATAACTATGGAAATACATATTTTTCTCTTTCTTTTTTTTTTTTTTTGGGGGGGGGTTAATGAATGCTTGGGGGAGTGTGGATTATTACGACATTTGGCTTAATTAATACGCGCGGTTCTCATGCGTCTGGTAGTGTCGGGGTGAAGGTTGCTACTTTGGGCCATCAATGTATGACAAACGAAGGTTACTTTTTTAAAGTTTAAGGTAATTAAATTAATCAAGAAAGAGCAGTGGTATGGCGGGGTTGTGGAAAGGTAAAATGAAGGGGGAGGGGTGGGGGTGGGGGTGGAGGAGGAGGGGGAAAGGGAGGGGGAAGGGGAGGGGGGGGAGGGGGAGGGGGAGGTGGAGGTGGAGGTGGAAGTGGAGGTGGGGGTGAGGGTGGAGGGGGGGGGGGGGGGGGGGGGGGGGGGGGGGGGGGGGGGGGGAGGGGGAGGCGGAATTATAGGTGGACGTGTGGGTTGAAGGAAGGTGTTGCAAATAGTTGCGGTGTGCTAGCAATAGTGCTAGTAGCACAAGAACCAATGACAGTAACACACGAAACCCAACCCCAGTAAAAATTAGCCACCAACCCCCCCCCCCCCCCCCAAAAAAAAAAAAAAAAAAAAACAATCGCCCCAGCCAGGAGCTCCTTCGCCACAACCCCGAACTACTTCTTCGTCTCGCTGCCTAAGTACCAAAACCAGTAACAGGGAATTGGGGAGAGAGAGGTGAACACGGGGCCACCGCACTCAGGTTCCAGTCAGGCAACTCTTACTTTCAACTAGACGTGACCCCCTCAAACTCCTCCCATCCCCCCCCTACCCCCACCCCCACTCCCACCCCTAATACACTCAACAACCCCTACCCCTCAGACGCACACTCCTATCATACCCCTTTCACCCTATATCATCCTATACCCGAAGCTGTGACCCTACACTCTCCTGTAATCTATATGTGACTGGTATGTTGTGATGGTATCATGTTTATTTCACTCTGGTGCCCGTTGGTTTATGATTTATTTATTTATTTGATTACTTTATTTCGTCTTTAATTTGGAGGGAGGGAGTGGGGAGGGGGGATATCCTATCTACATAACGTAGATCATTTTGATCAAACATCCTGGCCTCAATTAACCTCTCAAATATATTTAATTAATCATCTCTTATTTGGTTATTCGTTTCCCAATAGAAAATATTTCTTTCTTTTTCTTTACATCAAACTACCCGACGTTCCCCGACAGACGACCCTCCCTCTTCCCTTGTTTACTGACCTGCTTCCTCATAGTCGTTGATCTTCTCGAGGGGCGTGCGGGTGACGGAGCCATGCATCTCGGCCGGGATGGGCTGCATGCGCTCGTCCAGCTTGGTCTGCTCCTCGTTGAGAGAAGACACCGTGCGCTTGAAGAAACCGCATACTTCCTCGAGGTCCAACCTGAGAGGGTTAGCGGGGATTAATCGAAGAGGTCATCGTCGAGGGACCGGACGAAAAAGAAGATTAAGGATTTTAAAGGAAAGTTTGTATCTTGCTATTAAATTCTGATGTGTCTGAGGGACCTAACTAATATTTTATTTTATTTTTATTTTTCTCAATGTACCTCTGGAATTAGGACAATGTCAAGTGTTTATTTATACCTTCTTTAGGCAATGGCTACGAGAACCAATAATGATATAGGAGCATGCATTGTCCATATTTACATAATATTTGAGCACTACCTACAAGCACCAATAATCCTACATGTATGGATAATGAATGATGAAAGAAGTTAATGGTGCTCACTGTACTACACTACATCAGCATTCTCTGACGGAAACAAACATGAAACTTTCACAATGCAGTATCTAACGCAACCAACGCAAATACAGCGATCGGAAATTCACTGCTTGTGGAAAAGAACTTACTCATTGAGGTCATTATATACAGTCTTCTTCTGTCCCTCCGTCAGGGTATCCCAAAACTGCAGGAGATGCTCTTGGCCATGGGCAGTTAGACGAGATCTCAAGTTAGCCA
>BOPN01000447.1:296351-306351 GCA_017312705.2 Penaeus japonicus | reverse complement strand
TATCTTTGAAGTAGCAGTGATGAAATATAAACAGTATATTACAAGGGTATCAGAACACTTCGCCCGGTTTGAAATTTGAAAAGCAATGTATCAATTGAGACGACAGTTGACTGGCTGACTGACTTATTTGACAGAAACTGTCATATATTTCTGATATCTGATGAGGAAAGAACGATGGAGATCAAATGTGATTTTAATTCCTTCAAATAAAACTTCATAACAAATATCATGAAAAGCTGTCATAATACGTCTTGTAACAGGATTAAATATAAAAAAACACACCTTACACACATGAACTTCTATCCTATACTTCTTTTTTATTCTTTTTTTTATAAATGTAAAGTAAAATCAAGTGGTGGATAGTAAAGGAAAAGGACAGGAAGGAAGGAAGGAATGAAGAGGAAGAAGAGAGGAGGCACAGCCGGCCGAGGGAGAAAGGGAAGAGGGAGGGAATTGATGGAAGAAGAAAAGAGGGGAAATGGAAGGGAGGAAATAAAATTGGAGGGAGGAGATGAAGGAAGGGAGAGAATCATATGGGAAAGAGATATGGTGAATGTAGAAATCGTAGAGGAGAGACATGGAAAGAACCAAAAAGTAGAAGGAAGCGATATATGAATATAAGGAGAGAAAGAAAAAAGGAGAAAATAAGATAAAAACAGGCAGAGAGAGAGAAAAAAAACGGACCATCCCACCCGGCCCTCTGCCTAGCCTCGCCGAATCCTATCAAGGGCACCTGTACCGAATTCCTCCTTCACAATTACAGGAAGTGATAGTCCCACCGAAGAGAGAGACGCAAAAAGGACCACAAGGAATCACGTACAAGGAACTAACTAACGGCATCCTCGGAGAAAACGTTTCAACCGACGGTGTCGACGACTAGGACTAGCAGAGAGGCCTTGGCTCACTCTATCAGATTTCTCAATCAACGGTTCACAATAGTATCCATTTAGGATTGCCGACACTCGGTAGGCTTTCACCAATGATACTCTCATTTCACTACCCCCACCCCCTTCCCATCTCTCTCTTTCTCTCTCTCTCTCTTTCTCTCTTTCTCTCTCGTGTATGCTTCAAGTACAACTGATCATAATCTACCCATAGCAACAATGAGGAATTTTCTGATATCATATATTAAAAGTAAACGATCTTGAGCTGGAAAGTGCACAGCTTGTAGCAACTCCGCCAAAAGATAGAGCGATTTTAAAAAATTAATTGCAGGATATAAAAGGAAACAGCGACACGCAGCTACATCGAGATACCGGAACGCGGTTCGTCGCGATTGACTTTCGATACAAGAGCGAAAGTTGAACATTCGGGCTCGTTCGGAACCACGAGCGCATGTGCATGCATACATGCACGCCTGGGCTTGGAGGTAAGGGATCAGGACTGCCCTTATCGGAGAGAAAATGACCCTTATTCGACATTTAATGTTAAAGGTGATTCCTTGGGAACCGCCTGATGACCTGGACACAAAACGGGATCCGGTGGAGAATGAGTGGGTAATATTCAGGTCTTCAACACGGTGACTAGGAACGGGGCAGAGGGTGGGGGGTAGGGGGGAACGACAAGAATTGAGGGGGGCGGGAGGAGAGCAGCTGAAGGGAGGAGGAAAGGAGAAAGAAGAAGAGGACGAGGAGGCGGAAGAGCTAACCCAAATCGAATAAAACTCCTACGGAAGAGAAAATCAAAAGTAATAACCAGACAAGAAGGATAACGGAGGTCGACAGAGTCCATAAAAAACAGCAAGAACATCAGTAGCAGCAACAGCAACAGACACACCAATGAGCACCGGTCCCTCCGACACCGCCAAGGTTAACCACTGGGCGACCCCGAGACCCGACAACCAAGAGGAGGAACCCGACGGTCGGCGCGCGTCGGTCACCCGCTCGGGTAAGGGATGGGGTGGATAGGGGGTTGAGAGAGAAAAAAAAAGCTGGAAAGTAGAAGGAGGCGAAGAAGGAGAAGGAGAAAAAAGAAAAAGGAGACGGAGAAGGAGGAGGAGGAGACGGAGAAGGAAAAGAAGGAGAAAGAGGAGAAGGAAAAGGAAAAGGAGAGGGAGAAAAAGGAGGAGGAGGAGGAGGAGAAGGAGGAGGAGGAGCAGGAGGAGGAGAAAAAGAAAAGGGAAAAAAAGAAAAAGAAAAAGGAGGAAGAGGAGACGGAGAAGGAGATGAAAGAGGAGAAGAAAAAAGGAAGAAGGATGAGGCAAAGAAAAGAAGAACAAGGAGGAACTGGAGAAGGAAAAGAGGGAGAAGACTAGGCACACGAATAGGGAGGAGGAGGAAAAGAAGAAGAAGAGAGAGGAGGAGAAAAACGTAACAAAGATAACGGCCATACTCGTAAAACAATTAAACTTAAAAGACAAATAGGAAAAAAGAAAAACGTGCAAGCATTCACACGTTTATATTCATAATAATATAAACATTAAATGGGGAAATATCAGTTACTTTGTCACAACAGCGGTTATTATACTATGGCCGTGAGTGAGACAGCCACGCCTAAGTGCACTGTACAATCCCCATAATAATTGCCTCTCGACCATCTCGTTACTGTATACCACCTTGTGCTCTCCATTCTACGTCTCTCTCTCTCTCTCTCTCTCTCTCTCTCTCTCTCTCTCTCTCTCTCTCTCTCTCTCTCTCTCTCTCTCTCGGTTCTCGCTCACTTGCGATTTCCCTTATTTTTGCCCCTGCCCAGATCAACTCTCTCTTCTCTTCTCTCTCTCTCTCTCTCTCTCTCTCTCTCTCTCTCTCTCTCTCTCTCTCTCTCTCTCGGTTCTCGCTCACTTGTGATTTCCCTTATTTTTGCCACTGCCCAGATCAACTCTCTTCTCTCTCTCTCTCTCTCTCTTCTCTCTCTCCTTTCCTTTCTTTCTTTCTACATTCCTTCCTTCCTTCCTCCCCCCTCCCCTCTCTCTCTCTCTCTCCTCTTTCCTTTCTTTCTTTCTTCATTCCTTCCTTCCTCCCCTCTTCCTTCTTCCCCCCTCCTCTCTCTCTTCTTCTCTCTCTCTCTCTCTCTCTCTCTCTCTCTCTCTCTCTCTCTCTCTCTCTCTCTCTCTCTCTCTCTCCCCTTCCCCCTCCCCCTCCCCCTCTCCCACTCCATATCCCTATCCCCCGCCCCCTCCCCTCCCTCTCCCTCTTCCTCTCCCCCTCCTCCCTCTCCCCCTTTTCTTTCTCTCTTTCTTTCCCTCTGATCGTATCAGACATATACTAAAACCAAACAAGTTTCTATTCACTTTCACTTCGTTACTACCTTCACGCATTCTCCCACAGCGTTCATCTTCATCTTCACCTTCGCATCACAACTTGTCGATACTCTTAAGTTTTTTATTAATGTTTTTTCCACCTGTTGGGGATTATCACCATCGCCAACTTATCCCCCATTCAACAACTATTCTGCACTGCCTGTCAAGGTCACACCGCCTATCACCATTACTATCCCCACCATCAAGACGCCACACCCACATGAACCTCAGCCAATTGGTTGGTTCTCCCCCTTTCGCTCCCCCACCTCCATCTACTCCCAAACCCCATTCCACACCCCCAACACTAGCCCACTTCGACCTTGAGATCTTCAGGTTCTGGCAAGATAGTGACATTCTACCGCCTTCCATTAAGGCTCAAATTGCCCTGTTGAAATCACTAGACAATGACTTTTAGATCCTCCGATGGGAAGTGACATTTTACTGTTAAGGGTGGCGATATATCTTTAATGTGGCAACAAGAGCGGCAACGGGTATGGTTTCGAGTTGAGGGATCATTCGTTTATTGGGGCAAAGGGATAGGATGGGAAGAGAATAACTCGGAGTGGCCTTTAGCATGAAACTGAAAGGGTTGGCGAAGAACTACACTAAAATGGGGTTCATGTCAGGAATAGGGCTGTGAAGGAGAGACTTTTGTTCGGAGACCTGTGTCGCGGAAGGTGAAAAACTGCACCGGTGAAGAGGAAGTGACTGTAAAAGGGTACAGTCACGGTCAGGAGTTCTGTCACACAGCATAGCTTCGAAACGCCCTATTGTATTATCAGAATGTCAAGGCTCCGTCAAATCTTTCACTGACTTTACAAAGATTTGGGAAAAGCGATACGTCTTTGCTGAACAACGGGGGCCATTTTAATGGTACAGCAAAAACACGTGCAACTATTACAACACAATTTCTTGTACCTTATCTCTCATTCCATTACCCACTGCACATCCGATTCTATACTTGTACATGATTTCCGAAGGTCTAACCATGAAACTTAGATCGCTCAGTTCCTTCATGCCTTGATTATCGCACTGAAACTTTTAAATGTTTGCTTCCCGGGACAAACAAAAACAATAATTTCATTCTGCCACGAGATTATTATTATTTTTTTGTTTTTATTAGATGAAGAGATATTGCATCCCGCCTGAGGGGGAAGCGGGAAGGAAAAGGGGACACCATCGTGATACAATGAAAGTTATTAACCCGCAACTTTTGTGGACTCGAGAAACCAGCAGCTATTGAGGCTAGACTGAGTGAGTAGATCTTTTGAGAGATAAAATAGCTATCAAGATCTGTCAACTAACGGTTTTCATACAACCAACATCGCAACGATATTCAACCTCCGTGAGATGAGATTTCCAGGGATCTACTTTTGTTGTTCTGATCCATCCACCGGCTTGCTCTCCTAGGACGTGTTCCTTTCTCTACCAAAAGACAAATCCAAAATCCAAAATCCAAAATCCAAAATCCATCGCCTTCCAAATCCGGGGGAAAATAGGATATGTCGAATCTCGCCCCTACCTCCCCTTACACAAAAGGCGGATCAAACGCACTGTCGAAGTAGGAGAGGAAGGGGAGAGAGAGAGGAAAACAAACCACCAAACGAGCAGCGAGTCAGCATGTACCTTTGGGGCGCGTGTGAAGAGAGGCGAGAGCGAAGCGGAGGGCACACGGTAGTGGAGGTTGCAGCGCGGCGCGGGCGAGTGAGACGCTCGAGACGGTGCCTGGACAATATGAAGGGCGGACGGGCGGGCGGGCAGGCAAGGCGGTCGGTCGGAGGGTCGGGCGGCGGAGGGCGGTCGGGCACACCACGTCCACTTCAGCAAGGTTACTTCCCGCAACTGGCGTAGGCCGTGCCTCGTCACGTGTCATCCGTCGATAGAGATATGGAGTGGCTTTCACTCGCTTGTCAAAGGCGTTTGCGACCGATAACCTTTTTTTAACGGTCCCAATTAACTATAATCGAAGTCGTTACATATCGGCACTGCCCTTGGGTATCCGGTTATCGAGTAACGGACACCGGAGAAACTTCCGTAGTTGCAGCAGGTGCAAGGCCCGCCAGTGCCATAGTTCCTCAAGGTTACACTGTGTGTGTGTGTGTGTTGTGTATATATATCAACACACACATACATACATACATACATACATACATACACACACACGCACAAACACACGCACATACAAATAAATATATATATATAAATATACATACATATATATATATATATATGTATATATATATACATACATATACATATATATTTGCATGCATGTATGTATGTATGCATGCATGCATGTATGTATGCAAGCATGTATATGTATATGTATGTGTATGTGTATATGAATATATATATACATATATATATATACATATGAATATATATATATATATACATGTGTGTGTGCGTGTGCGTGTACGTGTGCGTGTGCGTGTGCGTGTGCATGTGCATGTGAGTGTGTGCGTGTACGTGTGCATGTGCATGTGCGTGTGCGTATGCACACATACACATACACATACACACACAAACACACACACACATACACACTCACATATGTATATATATATATACATATATATATATATATACATATATATATACATTTATATACAAACACACAAAAGCACACGCATATATGAATATACGTATATAGAATGCATTAGTATAGTATTTCATCAAAGCTTGTGTATGTATGTGTGTGTGTGTGTGGGTGTGTGTGTGTATATACATATATATATATATAGATAGATTTTTTTTTGTTTATAAACATACATACATACATACATACATACACACATACACACATACACACACACACATATATATATATATATACGTGTGTGTGTGTGTGTGCGTGTGTGTGTGTAAATATTTATGGTGGGAGAGAGGGAGGGAAGAAGGAAGGGGGGGAGGGAAGGAGAGAGATAGAGAAATATATATATATATATATATATATATATATAGAGAGAGAGAGAGAGAGAGAGAGAGAGAGAGAGAGAGAGAGAGAGAGAGAGAGAGAGAGAGAGAGAGAGAGAAAGAGAAGGAGAGAGAGACCACTATATTCAAGGACAATGATTAATCTCACAATAAACTATGAGAGATAACCGACAGATATCTCTGAAAGACGTTGAAAGAAAATAACGATGGAATGAAAGTTAAAACGTGGGAGAAGAATGAAAACAAAAGGAGAGAGATGAACTGGGAAAAAAAGAAGGCAACTATAGAAAGATAAAGTGGAATAAAGGGGAGAGGGATAAGGTGATAGGGGGCGAAATACACAGATGTAGAAAACTAGAGAGGCAGAAAGGGGGGGGGGGAGAGAGTGGGATGGGCAGAGACGGAGAGAAAGAGAGAAATAGAGAGGGAGGGAGGGGGAGAGAGGGAGGGAGGGAGAGAGGGAGGGAGAGAGAGAGAGAGAGAGAGAGAGAGAGAGAGAGAGAGAGAGAGAGAGAAAGAGAATGAGAGAGAGAAAGATGGATAGAAAGATAGATAGAGAGAGAGAGAGAGAGAGAGAGAGAAAGAGAATGAGAGAAAAATAGATAGAGAGAAAGAGAGAGAGATAGAATGAGAGAAAGAGAGAGGAAGAGAAAGAGAAAGAAAAAGAGAGAGAGAAAGAGAGAAAGAGAGAGAGAGAGAAAGAGAAGAAAGATAGAGAGAAAAAGAGAGAGAGAGAGAGAAAGAGAAAGAGAGAGAGAAAGATAGATAGAGAGAAAGAAAGAGAGAAAGAGAGAGAAAGAGAAAGAGAGAGAGAGAGAGACAGAGAGAGAGAGAGAGCGTAATAGAGGATAGAGGATCTTAAGTACAAGTCCCTTCGGAGGCCTTCTGGGGGACAGGAAGTGTCAGCAGCTCACGGTGAACAACGTTAAGGTCAACACGGTCTAAATACCAATATTTCAGGTGACGGCAGACCGTGATGGAGCTCTACGGTGCGTACAGCTAACTGTTATCTTCACCGTACACATTGCAGAAAGGAGAGGAACCTTGTTGTTCTAGATGTATTTAAATATAAGTAAATGAGTGCTAGTTTATGGGAAAAAATAATCGTAATACCTACGAAAAAGTATCGCACTTTCAACTGTGATCAACATTAACATTATTTCGAAAGTCACTATTGCCATCACCATCATTATCATTACCATCTAATCACAAACTAATGGTCATCATCTCCTCAATACCATTATCATAACACATTAAGTGTGAGATTCAATCACGATTCCAGGAAAATAAAAGCTTTATTAAGCAGTAAAGAAAACTAATCTTTAAGAAATCTTGCACATTCGTTCGTTAATCTGTTTGGATCGTGAGCAACCTTTATAATTAAGAACCAATCAGATACATCGCAGAAACATTAAAGACTAGCAGATTTCAGAATACCTTAAGTGTTCTTAATCACCTAACACGAACAATTTGGGTATTCTGAGTACTAAGAGTATCTTATAGCATCCTAAATTATCAGAAAATCCATTTACCTAGAGCACCATAAATAGTGTGAGCACCTGAATACTAACAACAACCTTAATCTAAGTGTTCAAAGCATCATACATAGATAGGGAGCCTAAGTACCCAGGACACCCCAAATTGTCAATGGAACTAAGTACTGAGCCCAGCCTAAATATTCAGGGAATCTGGATGATAGTCAGGACCCTCAGTTTCCACCCTTAATGCACAGGGCATTCAAAATATTCAAAATGCACAGCATAAAAAAAAACTTTGAAGCCCCTTTAGTACGCAAAACATCCTAAAAATGAGAACTCTATGTACTCAAGGCGTCCTAAGACTCCCAAACTATTTATAAATCCCTAGACACTTGCAACTTGCAACACCGTAACCACTAAGTACTCATCCTACAAAAAACAAACTTCCAGAAAACTCAGGACGCGATAGACACTTGGTAATCAGTTCCTCATGACAATCCCGAACTTTCATATTGCCCTTAATACTTATGACATTTTGGATTCTTCTTACAACACCCAGGAGACAGGACAGCCGCGTCAATGGCATGCGGATGCTAATTCATTATCTTAACCGCACGTACGCACGCATTCACGCGAACATGAAAGCAGGCACGTCGCTGTACGCACGCACACACGCGACTATCGAAGAGGAAGCGAGGAAGGAGGGAGGGAGAGAAGGGGAAAAGGGAGGGGGAGAGGTAGAGGGGAGAGGACGGTGGGGAAAGAGGATGGAGGGAGACAGTGGAGATGAGGGGGGGGAGAGGTGAATGGAGGGGGAAGAGGAAGAGGAAGAGAGAGAGAGAGTATGAGAGAGAGGGGGGAGGGAGACAGAAAGAGAAAAGAAAGAAAGGGAGGGAGGGAGGAAGGAAGAGAGAGAAAGAGAGATAAAAATAAAAAGACAGAAAGAGAGAAATGAGAGCGACTGAGAGAGAGAGAGAGTTTGACCGTAAGGAAACAAAGCAGGAGAGGAAGTTGTGGAAGAAGGAAGAAGTGATTATGAAAAAGGGGGGTCGGGGTTGGCGGATTGGGCATTGCGATAAAAACAAAGACCTCTTCAAAGGGGTAGCAAAGGTTGACATAAGGTCATGTTTTTTGCATGCTAATAAAGCGCGAGTGGCAAGGCCACCGAGGTAACGGTCCTCCCCCGATATGTTGGCAGCCGTGGGGGCCAGGTCAACCCACGCGTGCCAACCTTCCCGAAGTAACTAATATCACACGTTGCAACTTTTAGTATTAATGAAGATCTTTAATGTGGTGTTCATTATCGGGGTAAGTGTCTTGAGATGCAACCCAATCAGAGATGATTGTAAAAGATCCAGCAGGTCTTCTTACGGTTTATTGGAAGTGATTAAAATGCATGTATCTTAAATTAGGGATATGCTTAGATGGATTTAGTTCTTGTGATTCCTTCATTTTGTGTTAGGACGCGAATAAATAGAGTTTCTATGTTATATGACGATAATCTTAGGAACAGAAAAACCCAACCAAGTACGTCTGAGTACACGTGCATGTGTATCGTTTAAAAAAATTACTAAAACATTCCGCTGTTTCATAGTCTGCGATTTGAATTAGAGCTGGGCACTTGTGGCTCTGAACACATGTGGAGGATTCATGCTGAACAAATTGTAAACAAAACAACGAAGGGAAGAGCGGTAAAAAACACACGATTATGCTGAAGGCCTTTTGGCTAGAATGCTTCTTCAGGGCAAGCCCTTTCGTTTTGTTTGAAATTTGCACTCGTGGAAAAATGAAAAAAAATCTGCAACTGGAGTTCCTATCGCATGACGTACGCGTATGTATGTATGTGTGTGCGTGTGCATTTATAAATTTAGTACTGTAATTCTATCGATCAAACTTTACACACGCCTGTCTGATGTTCTAAGTATTTGGTAAATACCAATTACCCTCCTCACTTCCCTAATTTGCTTATTTCCCGTCCCCTCCTCCTTCCCTTTCCCCCACTTTCCTTTTCTCCCATCCGCAACTACGGTTCGGAAACTTCTCCCCTTACCCCGGTTAATACACGTAAGCTAATACGAAAGAGAGAGAGAGAGAGAGAGAGAGAGAGAGAGAGAGAGAGAGAGAGAGAGAGAGAGAGAGAGAGAGAGAGAGAGAGAAAGAAAGAGAAAAAAATACGTTTACAATCATGAATTAACCGTCGACCAAAAGATGGAAGGGCGCCTTTCAGGATTACGATATCTAATAGTGTACAAATCTCAAACCCAAGAGTTCTTTCCCTTAGAGATATCAACAAGAATAGAAAAACAGCAGGCACGTGGCAGCTGTCGCCTCAGTGACGTCAGACTTC
>BOPN01000447.1:288851-291351 GCA_017312705.2 Penaeus japonicus | reverse complement strand
CACATATATAAACATATATATAGCATATATACGGGCTCGCGCGCGCACACACACATACACACACACACGCACACACACACACACACACACGCACACACACACACACATATATATATATATATATATATATATATATATATATATATATATATATATATATATATACATATATATATACACATATACATACATATATATATATATATATATATATATTATATCATATGTATATATATGTGTGCATGTATATATATATATGTGTGTGTATAAATAAACAAAAAATGTCCCAACAGAGAACTAAAAATATAGCAGACACACTTACGACGAAGAACACGCGACACAGCAACATATATATATATATATATATATATATATATATATATATATATATATATATATATATATGTGTGTGTGTGTGTGTGTGTGTGTGTATGTGCGTGTGTGTGTGTGTATGTATAAATATATAATATATATACAATATATTATATATATGACTATACATATATTCACACGCACACGCACATACAAACATACACATACATATATATATATATATATATATATATATATATATATATATATATTATAGTACTGTTACTAATCTTTTTATACATCCCCATCATCCTTCGCATTGTAAAACGACCACGGAAAGGAAGTAGAAGAGAGAGCAGACAAAAGGAAAAACGAAGAAGAAAGATAAAAAGGCACTGCTTCAGCATCATAACTTGCTCGTGCCAGTTCCCGCTACGAAGCAAGGTCCATGCTCGACGAGTTGGCGTAATGTTCAGCTATCTCTCGTACGGATTATATTTGAAAGATCCTTAACACTGTTCTTTAATACTTGACTCGAGTCCTCTTTTGATGACACTTTTTTTATAAGAACGATAAAAATAAGTCGTGTCATAAAGGAAATACCATCCGGGTGATTAGAATGTGTTTGATGATCATTAATCAAAGAGTGAATTAAGAATGCACGAATTAAGCAGCTATGTCCTTGAACTCTAGTGAAGGTTCAGCGCTGCAAGCTTCCACTTGTGCCTGATCCGCTTTACATCGGTTTCCTTCCACTTTGTCTCTTTCCCTTTTATCCTTTCCATTTCTCTCTCTTACTCTTCCCTAGCCGTAATCTACATTCAACCCTTTCTTCTCTGTTCTTCTTGCATTTCTCACCGTTCTCCCCCATCCCTTGTCTGTATTCTTCTCTGTCTCCACTTTCAATGTTCCTTTCCCTTTTCGTCTTCTCTTCGGTCTTCTTCCTCTTCCGTTGCTATCCACGCTCCTAAACTCTTACTTTCGCTTTCCTCCTTCCTTCCCACCTCCTTTCCCTTCCGATCAATTATGATCAGTGTCCCTTTCCCTCTCCTCCTCTTCCTGATGCCTTCCTTCTCCCCAGTTATCATACTTACTGTTATTGAGTTACGGGCGTATGCGTGACAGACTGCAAGGCGAGACTGCAGAGGGCCGCAGTCTGGTTGTGACGTGGCGTGGGCGGACGGAGAGAACCAAGGGGGTGAGTACCACCAGCGAGGGCGCCTGGACGATGACTAAGGGCAACCCCCAACCTCCAACCCCACTACTAACACTTCGCGTCGTGACATCCCTCTCTTTCCCGCCTCTGATGTCGAAACCTTCCCAACCCCTAGTTACTTTCTCAACCCCTTTTCTGCTTCCTTTCTCTTCTTCATTTCGGTCCAACCTCCTTTCCCTCTTCGCTCCAGTTCCCTTATCGCCTCTCTCTCCCTCTCGCTCTCTCTCTCTCTCCACTCCCTCCTACTTCAGCCTTATCATCGACAAAGACCCTTTGTAAATCGCCGACGAAGCACAATCTTGGTATTCTGCTCAACCTTGTTCTGCCGCATGCGATGGATGCTCTCGGAGTGGATAACACAGAGCTACACTTTCCTCCCGATTGACACCTATAATTAACCAATAAAGAGATGTGAAGCCGATGGCAATATGAGAAATAATAATCTTCTGGTCTTACTTTCCGGGGAAATTGCTGATACTTGCTTTAATAGGAGATATAGAAGTTATTGGCACCAAAGCTTGGGGCATTGTAGCTAGTTCACATACGTGCGATTCTGTTACTTCCATCTTGCTGCATGATATAAACGTCTGTACTACGAACGTCAACTTATGAGAAGTATCATAGCATTGTCTATACTATATTCTGTCATTTCACTCCTATCCATCAATTAACAGGCAACAACTCATTCATACATTCACATCAATCAATGATTTGGACAGTTGGACACTCGCTTACACAGGTGCAACCTGTATAAACATATTCTAGGTTTGCATGCTATATAACGACACATTTTCAAAATGTCTATACATGGGTAAGATTTGAATTAGTGTGAGTCACTTGTCCTCTGAGTATGAATTAGCGGATACTAGTTATGGTCAATTACTTCTGACCATTATTTCATATCAACTAACAGGAATAAACTATCCTAGTTCTATTAACACCCGAAAACGGATTTCCATGATCGCGTTCTTA
>BOPN01000447.1:263851-266351 GCA_017312705.2 Penaeus japonicus | reverse complement strand
TTGTGGCATCACTATGCCTATGTGCGGTTAGTTGTGTTTTTCACAAATACACGATCATTCCAACATTTCTCAGAAGAGTAAGAGTGAAGCTTGTGGTAGTGGTGCTAGCAAGATGCATTGGACTATTACATTATTATGATGTTTATTATAATTATTTATTAAATAAGATAGTGTGGTTATACTGCTGAGTATTATCAGGTTATAGCAATATTATTTTTTTTTACAATGAAGTGTTCAGTATTCAGCTTTGACATGAGTAATGTTGGAATTACTAACATTTGGACTTAATCTTCCGGTGACAGGCTTTTTTGGGGGATTAGATCACCTTTATAATGTTGAAGCTATGTATTCCTTTAGTTGTGATGATCTATTTTACCAAATGCTTATTAGTATCACTTTGCTGATATATCATATATAAACTCAAATTTCCTACCATAAATCTAAAAGATAATAGAAAACATGTACATCTTGAGATGTGGCCATCCTGTTCATGGGTTTAGGAGCTCCTATAAATGTTATTTTATGTTCACAAAGTCATGTAGATAACTTTCCCTACATAGGTGGTGCTGCAGCCTCTATCTTAAAGGGTCGAGGTGCTCTTCAAGATATAGATCAGATGTCACTCTTTAAGCCATTGTGCAAGTACTGTGCAACTGTTACATCAGTGAGAAACATTGTGCCTGTTGTCCGAAAGGCTTTGCAGGAGGCTCAGAGTGGGACACCAGGTAAGGATCATGTGTGAAAACGGTAAGGGGCTGTTTACCTCTGTCTTCATCTTGTCTTTCAATTTTGATATATTCAAATAGTATCCACATAAAAATACCAATACCCTAATGCCATTTTCTGATTCTAGGTCCAGTGTTTATTGAATTTCCCATTGATGTGTTGTACCCCTACCACATGGTGGCTAAGGAGATTGGTGTCAAAGGAGAGGGCAAGTCCTTCATGCAGAAGATTGTAAATTGGTAGGTGTTAAATAGAAAGCATTGTTCTTAATATGTTACAGGGTGTTTTTACTGATAAAAAAAAATGTTGAAAATGTATAGATTGTCATATTATTGGTTAGAGTCAGTGTGGTGTGGAAGGTTAACGGATGATGGTTACTCTTTCATCCAGGTACCTTGGTAACTATCTTGACAATCTCTTTGCTGGAGCATGGGATCCTCAGGACACCAAGCCTCTCAAGGTTAACATTCCTTTTGCCAACCATGATTTGGGTGAGTTGTCAACTGCTTGTAAATGATGAGTTTAATTTGACATGAACTTCCATATGCACATATGATATTCTGAATTTTTGTTCATATTTGTACACACCTTTACAGTCCAGCAGTGTGTATCAATAGTTTCTAAAGCAAAGAAGCCAGTTATTTTGCTTGGAAGTCAGGCAACTCTCCCACCAACACCTGCTGAAGATCTACAGCGTTCTCTGAAAACCCTCGGGGTACCTTGCTTCCTTGGAGGCATGTCTCGTGGACTTTTGGGTAAGCAAAATTATCCTATGGATTAGTGTTGAAGTATTATTTGTAACTGGTTCATCTTTTCTAAAATTATACAGTCTCAGATGCTCACTCTTTCAGAAAGTCTGTGCAAGGGATTGTTTGAATGATAGATTAAATTTATTTTGAAGAAACAAAAATATGTTCACCTCTTTATTGCTGTTTATAGGTCAGAAGAGTGACATCCAAATGCGTCAGAGAAGACGTGATGCATTGAAAGAAGCAGATGTCATTATCTTGGCTGGTGCAGTATGCGACTTCAGGCTGTCCTATGGAAGAACCTTGGGGCGCAAAGCAAAGATTATTGCTATTAATAGGAACAAAGAGCAGCTGTACAAGGTTCGTTTTGCCTTCAAATTTAACCGGGTGATTTATAGTATGATTTGTATTTTATACTTGAAGGAAAGATGACTACTGTCTGCTAGTATTTATTTGGGAAGAATTTATGTTTCAGTGATATTGATAAGAAATTCATGAACTGTTAACATTTGCGTATATTTGAGAGAGCTGAGATAAGTGTTAATACCGCTCCATTACCTCTCAATGTGACATGTTCAATATTCAGCTATTCAACCAGAATGGGATGTATTCAGAACCTCCCCCTACCTCAAAAAAAGAAAAATCCTAGAAGGTTTAAAATGCAGAATTATTTTTATAGGTTTAGTTTTTCTGATTTGCTTTCAATAATTGTGATTCAAGTCATGTGTTTTTTTGTTTTTTTTTTCTTTCTTTTTTTCTTTTAACCTATTCACGCCGGGGCCATTCCGGCTTTGCGCGGTCGCAATACCGGGGGTCTCGAACGCATAAACCTAACGCCTCGTGATTCTCGGGCGCACAAGCCGCGAGCCTGGGTTGCCCGTTCACTCTACCCGAGTGCGCGGCTTCCCCTCATAGCTCGTCCAGGGCATCTGACGCGAAAACCACAATACGTGCTATCACATCAACCGGCGTGAATGGGTTAAGATGTACTCTCCGTAAAAAGTATCAGTGTGAAATAAAGTCTC
>BOPN01000447.1:253851-256351 GCA_017312705.2 Penaeus japonicus | reverse complement strand
ATTGTGCATTCTATATTTTTTAATCTAGCTTTTCTTTTATTTCCATACGAATTCACTAACACATTCTTTATGGAATTACTGATTGTATGTCTGTTTTAAAGTGTATAATAGTTTTCATGTAATCACTGTTTATAAAATGATTTTTTACAGTAACTTCAGTGCAATGGTGTATACTTGGTCCGATTGCTTGCCTTTTGAATGTTACTTTTACCTACTTTGCTTTTTTATCCTTGATATATATTTGATGAATATTTCAGACATTCTCATAATACTCTTGGATCATATGTTCATGCATTCGCTATACAGTTGTTTGTAATGTACAATTCTTTTGCTCACGGACAGTTGAGGTTTTATCATTTAAGATCTAAGTAATATAACTTGAATGTGTCTACAAAATTTGATTCAATTCTCATGTAGTTACCAATTTTTCCAACCGAACAGAAAATCATGATCATCTTTACATTCAGTGAATTTAACTTTGGTTATAAAAATATTTTTCATAATCATCGCGTAAAGATTTTGGTTTACCTGCATGATGATTCCAAGGGGAGCTACTTTTAATTAAACTACTAGTGACATTCAGGTCAAGTACGTTTTCGTTTTGGGAAAAGAACTGAAGAAAACTCTAGGTTTATTTTCTTTTAATAGAATAATGGCCACACATACGTGGTTCATGGATTCGAAGTTACGGTAAACATGATGGAAAGCTGGTGTTGGTTTTCCTCTAAAGCCTGGTTTGGTATCTCATCAGTGTTGGTGATTTTGCTGGAAAGTTTATGGATGACGATATATTTGCGACCTACCCGAAATCGTTGCTAATATTATTATTTTTTTCTACTTTTCTTATGAGAGTATTTTTTTTTTAGATTCATTTCACTACTACTTAATAAGATAGAATTCTCAGTTTTTTTCCGCGGTTCTACAAGGCATGTAAATTCTTATATTGGTCTTGAAACGAGTAATTTTTTTCAGCGTTTCACTTATTCTAGGAGTTTCACACATCTTCACCTGTCTCCGTCGTGTTTTAATAAATCCATTTGACATATCTATTGGGCAGAATTCTGACTGATATTCACTGTCTCCTTTGTGGTTAAATCTCCCCCTAGATATTTCCACCGTTTCCAGGATTTTATATGTACCTTTTATCATTTGCGAAACAACAGTTTTGAAAATGAAGACTAAACTCTTTTTTTCCTCAATTAATGAATATTTGTTTCTATGTTATCAGCTGTATTTTGATACTTTCTATGTTTTGGTTAGATACAGTAGTCAGCATACGAGTACTTACTTGATTTGTTTTATTAATTAGTTCCGATTTTGTTGACCCTTTCTTTCTCAGTCTTTGTTTTATTTACAATATATTTGTGTTACTCGAATCAGTTTATCTATTTTCTTCATAAAAGACATATCCTGAATCTAAGGTGATTATCTGATATCACTTGAATTATATTCACTTTATTGGAAGCACTTTTATTTTGAACTTCATTGATAAGTTAAGTATTTCTTTCGCTTTCTTTCAAAGTTTGAATTTACTTCAGTTGTTACCATTCGAACAAAATATTAGACCGGGGCCGGTATTCACGAAAGGTCATACATTTTCCTTGAACAAGTTCATGGATTGTCCGAAAAACAGGTTTTGACTCCAATACAGTCCCACAATTTGTATATTGGTATAGGACTTTTTTCTCTTTTTTTTTAGCGATTTCGTCAAGGACTCGTGCCGTGCTACGTCAAAAAATAACGCAGTTAACTATAGCTAGCATTTACATCGTAATACACCATGTTATGATAATTAATTGGGAAAATATTATGCAAACTATTATACATTATTTATGCCATAATAGCTATGTATATTTCTAGAATAGGTTCGCGTTATAATATCCATCGAAATTAGTATCGACGGATTCCATGTGATGACTAGAGTGCATTTGTAGTGATTTTAGTCAACGTAACCTAACAATAACGATGATATTAGAACCGACAGGTAGGGAGGGCATGAATGTATCCCACGGAAATCGTAAAATAGCCTATCGAAAATTGGTATCTTATCGATGCTTTCTAACAAATTACATATAACATGGTATATTTTATCTACTGTGAACTATATATACAAAAGATGTGGTTATTTCATAATTTACTCGCGTGCACTGCGATCGTGGCACGGAAATATTTTAACGGGAATTTTGAATATGCTGTTTTCAGGGTATTTTCATTTGTTTGTTTGCTTTGTTTGCTTGTTTATTAATAAAATCCTAACCCCACGACCTACCTAACCTTACCTAGCTTTTAAGTTTATCCCAAGCCAGAGTTGCCTCACTCCCCCCGGACCTCTCCCTTTCCAGAGCACTTCGTACTACTTGCCTTATTTTGGGGGGATGCGCTATTTTCGGGTATTTTTTGGTTTGCAAAACCCTAACCCAACAACCAACCTAATTTTCCCAGTAATGAGGTTAACCCCTAGCCCGGGGTGGTGGGGGGGGAGGTTGGTTTCCCCCCTTTG
>BOPN01000447.1:223851-233851 GCA_017312705.2 Penaeus japonicus | reverse complement strand
CGTATAATCTTACCTTCGCTGGTAAATGGTCAGGGAGGAGGGAGGGACGATCTGGATTAGATTATCTGGAATTCAATCTACATATATTAGGTGAGTATGTAGGCGAAGGGAGGGTGACGTTGGGGGGGTAGGGAGAGTGTGGGAAGTGCGGTCGTACGTCAACCGCCAGCGTTCGCGTGTCACGAACGGCGTATTTCGTTTTTGAATGTGTCATGTGAAATATGTCATATACTATATAGGAGATCGATGGGTACGTTTTGCTATACAAGTGCAACGGAAGATGATGTGATTAGCAGGACTTTAAATTTACGACATTACTTTTTTATTTACTTTTTTATTTACTATTCTTTCTTTTTTTTTTACTTACCGTACATATGTCAGAGTTATGAAGAGTAAGATAAGTCAATTTCCTACTGACGTTTGAAGTGCCCCGTCGATGATGCAGAAAGTTGCAGATCTGAGCGTTGCAGTGAGCTCGTCAGGCGAATTGCAACTTCGAAGGATATAGTAAGGTTATAGATGATGAATGTTTTTGTTTTGGATAATGATAACAGTTGCCATTTGTTATAATCAAGAATATCATTCATTTTAATGCATGATGATATGAACAAATCATAATAACATTAAAAATAATGTTGATAATGGCGATGAGGATGAAAATAATAGTGGTGATAATAATATTGATAATGATAATAATGGCAGAGGTGTAATTATTGGCAATAATTGTGAAATTGATAATTGTAAGTAATGGTGATAATAAGACGTGATAACAATAGTGATAATGACTACGTAATGATTTTAATGGTGATGATAATGACATTAGTAATGGCAATAATAAGAATAGTAATGAATGTTATAAATTATAGTTGTAACATCATCATCGTCTCATCATCATCATCATCACCACCACCATCATCATCATCATCATCACCATCACCACCATCATCATCATCATCATCACCATCACCATCATCACTATCCTTACATTGATAACTATATTGTTGATATATTTTTCATTTAGATCAAAATCATAATAACAATAATAATAATAATGCAGTAATTCCATTTTTGCGGAACGAAGCCGTAATAACAATAACATAAAAATAAATAAAAATGATAACAATACATAACATTCAGATTATAATCCGTCATGCTGTTGGCAGTATGACACGAATGGGTAATAAGAAAGGAATATGATAATGCTATAGAATAAAAAACGGAAAGAAAGAACAAGATTAATGATGATGCATATCGATAGGCCTTGGTATCCGCGAAAATCTAGGCCTAGGTATCCGCGAAAATCTAGGCCTAGGTATCCGCGAAAATCTAGGCTTAGGTATTCGCGAAAATCTAGGCTTAGGTATTCGCGAAAATCTAGGCCTAGGTATCCGCGAAAATCTAGGCTTAGGTATTCGCGAAAATCTAGGCCTAGGTATCCGCGAAAATCTAGGCTTAGGTATTCGCGAAAATCTAGGCCTAGGTATCCGCGAAAATCTAGGTTTAGGTAACCGCGAAAATCTAGGCCTAGGTATCTGCGAAGACATAATTATCTTACTGGTAATATGAAGCGGTCCGGGAATAGTGGCTCAGATATGGAATGTGATAATAATATCGATAATAATGACATAGGTGGTGATAATAACAGTAATGATAATGAAGATTTAATGATAATAATGATATTCAATATGATAATCATCATAGCAGCAACCACAACAATAACTATAATTACTGATTGTCAATATTCAGTACTATAATTAGTAATGACTTTAATTTAACGGTGATAACGATAACAAAGATTATTACGTTAATGACATTAACTAGACACTCGGACATTTCGCTGGGACCAAATGCGCGGCCGCGGCGATGATAATGCGACAAGACCTTATCTGGATTCTGGTCCGGCTTTATAAGGCTTTTCCGCAAGACTAGTAAGACTTTGATGTGAATTGGGTAAGACTTTGATGTGAACTTGGTAAGACTTTGATGTATCATTTGGGAGACTTAAGTGGGACTAGCAGGGCTCCGCTAAGATTCGAAGGTGAGACTCGCTTCCGTCTGGTGTCTGGGATGTTGTTGCATTGGCTAATGGCGTTAATGGGGACTGGTACAGTACCTTTAAGCGGATATGATTAGATTATTTAGTCCGGGTGTTTCGGAAGGAGTGACCAGAGATTGATTTACACGCACACACACACACACATACACACACACACACACATATATATATATGTATATATATATATATATATATATATATATATATATATATATATATATATATATGAATGTGTATGTATATAATATATATAGTATATATACAATATATAATATATATATATATATATAAAATACATATTTATTATATGAATGTATCCATATTTTCATACACTTGTATATACATATATATGTATGTATGTATATATATATATATATATATATATATATATATATATATGTATATATATACATATATATATATATATATATATAATACATATATATTATATGAATGTATCCATATTTTCATATATTTGTATATACATATATATGTATATATATATATATATATATATATATATATATATATATATATATATATATATATGTATATATATACATATATGTATATCTATATATGTATATATTTATATTTATATATATATACATATATGTATATCTATATATGTATATATTTATATTTATATATATATAAATATATATATATATATATATATATATATATATATATATATATATATATATATATATATATATGTATATATACATATATACACATACGCGCATACAGAGGGAGAGAGAGAGACAACGGGTAAGAAAGCTTTCAGTCATAAATGGTCTCTTCCCAAGCATGTAAAACCACTCAAGATCTTCATCTCCTACGACAAAACAGAACAATTATCTTCTACCGTCTCAGACGTGACCTAGATTATCACCAGCGGGGGGGACATTCTCCTGCGAGGTGAGAGGCTGTGACCTGACCTCCGCGAGCATCGATGTGAGAGGTGACGCCTTCGTGTCTCCAGGCACTCGTCGTCCACAGAAGCGCTTTGACCTAATTACACGGTGTGGACACAGGTTGGGGTCAAGGGTCAATCAAGGGAATGGTGATTAAACGGGAGAGGAGGGAGGGGAAATGAAGCGGGGGGGGGGGGGGGGGGGGTTAGTAGGTTAGCATCTTAATTAAGAGAGAAGGGGGTAGCTCATATTACATTTTGTATGACAAGTTTATCTTTAGCCATTGGCCCGTCGGTATGGGAGTACATAAATGATATGGCGCGAAAAAAAAGCCAAAGAAAGATTATACATAAGGACATTGTACCGAGAAATGGACTTATCTCCGGGTGGAAACGGAGTTAGATGCGAAAATAAGCTTCCAGAAGAATCTGCTGTATCTTGTAACTCTGTATCTGTTTTTTTTTTTCTTCCATGAATATGCGACTGGGATATCAGTTCCAAGAAAATCCTTCATTAATAACATTTCACATCATACAGAATACGAACCCATTTCAGAATATCTTGGTATTTAGAACGTCCTCACAACGAGAAAAAAATATCATATTTATTGACTTACGAAAGTGGCAATCGATTAAAACCTCCACATTATGCAAAGTTAGAGAACACATCGCGAAGTCCAGCGTACGCGAGATGCACCAAACACTGGGAACCACCATGCTCGCGTGAATAAACTATTTAATTCGGCGGGTTTGTAACGCAATAGAAAAGATTAAAGGCTTCAACCCATTGAAATAAAACTATTTGATCCTCTGTAGAGGAAGTAATGCCTAACAATTACAAGCTGGAAGAGGGTTTAGTAGGTTTTGATCTCGTTCCGGTTGATTTATGTATGCATTTATCTATTTTATTGGTTTGGGGGGCTTATTGCCTCGAATATGTGAGGAGTGCATTTTTTTAGCTTGTTAGTAGAGAGGGAGAGAGAGAATGAGTGATTGGGAAAGGGGAAGGGAGGGACATAGAGAGAGAGGGACGGAGACGAGATGAGAAGAGATGAGAGGGGAGGAGAGGGGAAGAGAAGAGAGGAGAGAAGGGGAGAAGAGAAGAAGAAAAGAGGAGAAGAGAGGAGAGAAAATAATAGGAGAAGAGAAGAAAGCCGAGAAGAGAAGAAAAGAGAAAATAATAGGAGAAGAAAAGAAAGGAGAGAAGAGAAGAGAAAAAAGAGAGGAGAGAAGAGAAGAGAAAAGAAGAAAAGAGAGAAGAGAAGAGAAAAGGAGAAGAGAGCAGAGAAGAGGAAAGAAGAGAAGAGAGGAGAGAAGAAAAAAAGAGAAGTTAAGAGAGGAGAGAAAAGAAAAGGAGAAGAGAGGAGAGAAAGGAAAAAGAAAAGAAGAAGAGAAAGAGAAAGGTGAAGAGAGATGGGGTCAACCATATAGCATAACAATAGTATAATATCACAATTAAAGGGAAAGTATGAGAAAATCGAGTCATATATAATCGAAATTTTTATAGCAATGGTATGCAAGGAACGCTGCATAATACGATAGAATAGTATATTTTAAAACAATGATGCCCATTGATAACCTTGTGAAAAAATGTGCAAATATGATATGGGATTTTTATGCCTATTCTGGACTCCGCTTTTACGGAATTTCGAAGTGTCCGGTATGTGGTGGACATCATTGTAAAAAAAAGAAAGAATCTTCCGTAGCCGTCATATGCTATGCGAGCGTGCATTGTCCATTCCTATGCAATAGTCGGTATCCCGTTTGTAATATCCGCATTTTATTACTCTGTTCGCTCATCCGTAGCGTAAATTGTGAACCTCTTTTTCCATATTTTTATTTATTTTTTTGCTTATCAAAAATATATATTCAACTTGGGTGGTATTATCAGGGATACCAGATTATCCGGTATGAATTATTATCCGCTTATCCGGAAGGTCAAACATCCGTTTTTCGGCTATCCGGCGCGTTCGATTTATAATCCGCTTATATCTCACATCTTTTACATCCGGTTTACCGGATATAGATACTAATTTTGCCCTTTTGTTCTTTGTTTTCTTCTCACTCTGTCTCTTTCTCTCTGTCTGTCTGTCTACGTCTCTCTCTCTCTCAGTATATATATATATATATATATATATATATATATATATATATATATATATGTGTGTGTGTGTGTGTGTGTGTGTGTGTGTGTGTGTGTGTTTATATTTATATATATACATATAAATATATACATGTATATGTATTCATAACCATACATATTCCCTCCTCCTCTTACTTCTCCTTCCTCTTCTTTTTTTCGTTTTCTTCCTCCTCTTCTCCCCCCCCCCCTCCTCCTCATCCGACGCCTCCTCCTTTTCCTCCTCCCCCTCCTTCCGCTTCTCCTCTTCCACCTCTCTCCTTCCTCCTCCTACCCGACACAAAGCTAACGACTTTCAAAATACTAACAACTTCCGGCACAAGTCGAGAAGAAGAAAAAGAAAAAAAAAGACGTTAAAAAAGGCGGGAAAAATAAGCATTAGAATTTCTAATGGCGCCATCAAGATTAGATTAGTGAGGAATTAAGTCTGAATGAACGGTGATTGAGTGAGTGAGTTAATTAAAGCTTTCGAAGTGTTAAACAGCAGTTAACAGCAGCAACACTGCAACACCAGAAATTGCAGAAGGCTGTTCGTGCATGCGGGCGCGCGCGAGAGCCCTAGGGGGTAATTATATCGAGGTAGAAAGGGGGGAGGGAGAGAGGGCAGAAGGGAGAGGGATAAAGTGATTGTAAATTGATTGTAATTTAATTGTTATTTAATTGGTCGTTGGTGTGTGTGTGTGTTTTTTTACGGCGGCAGTCAGGGGAGGGGAGGGGGAGGGGAGGGGGAGCAGATGAATGGTGTCTGTCAAAACATTTGTCATTCTTAATAATGGGATAAATATTAGCTGCTATTATTGGCGTATGTGTTTTATCTTTTGTGTATTTGTTGATTATTGGAGTAATAATGACCGCAGTGATGATAACGATGACATAATAACCTTAGCAATAATTTTGATGCTGATGAAAATTATGATGTTGATGATAATGATAATAGTAATGATAATGATGATAAATAATAATATCAATGATAATGATAATAATACTGATGATAATACTGAAGATGAAAATGATAATAGTAATGATGGCAATGATAACGATGATACCTATAATGATAATGGTAATGGTGACAGTAATGACAATAATGATTATGAAGTTGATGCTGACTAAAATAATAACAATGATGATAAAAACGATGATGATAATGATAATTAAAGAAAATGATTATGTGGAAAGGATTGAATGAATGTCACAACGTGTGATCTGATCTGTAAAGGGAAATTCATGTCACTCTTACCGAAAGAGTCTCAAGTTACCTAATCTGCCGCGTCGCCTAATCTTTTGAACAGATATATTCTTAATTACCATGTATGGGATTGATTTCTTGTGCGACCTCACTAGAAAATGACAACAAATGCGGACTTGTGAAAACTTTTTTTTTTTTTTTTTTTTTTTTTTTTTTTTTTTTTTATTGTCAAAAATATCGTATCGGGTTTCCATGTAAAATGCGAGTCATGCAGCGTAAACATTACTTCCTCGGTTTCGGTTTGGCTTATCATCAATGCATCGTTTTTTTTTTCTTTGTGTGAAATCTAGTGCATATGTGTATGTGTGTGTTTGTGTGTGTGTGTTGTGTGTGTTTGTGTTTGTGTTCATACGTGTATGTTTTTTTTCGTGTGTTTATGTATGTATGTATGTGTGTACATCCTTGCGTGTGTGTGCTTTTGTGCATGCAGGGATATGTATATATATATATATATATATATATATATATATATATATATATATATATATATATAAATTCATATACATACATCAGATGTTATTTATACTACCATCGTCATACAACAACCAAGATCTTTGAAGATCCCAACGAAAAGCTGACCAAGAATGTGGGTGCCACCATCTATTAGCGAATGACGCAATAAATTAGCAAATATTGACAGCACTTGATATCCTGCGGGAGTTACAGAAGCTCTTACTGCTCCGTGTTTGGTTACCGCTAATCATGTATAGCGCGATTTTGATCGTTGAAATTGATATAGGAACTTATTGTGTTTAATATGTTTTCCATTTGGATCAGTGAATGGTAAGCTTGTCCAATTTTAAAGTATGTCGGTAAATATTTTAACAAATTCGAAAGTTGATTGCTGAATTAACCTAGGATTGTTTTGTTGTAAATATTATCCTACCACGAATGCAAATTGTGAAAAAGATAGTAAGTCATGAACAAAGCATTAATAATGTTACTACTAAAAGAAATGGGAAAAGGAAGAAACAGGAAATTAATACACTAGAATAAGAGTAAATTATTCAGATTGCTCTGGTTAGGCCTTTGTCTTTTGTTATTTTTGAAGCGGTTTGCAGCGTTTATTTCAAATTATACAGAGGCGATCCTTAAAACGTTGCCATGATAAATTTCAAATATATTCTTTATGTACGAATATACAATATTTTATTGGCGTCATCGTAATTTTTGTTAAAAAAAATAGCGAAAAAGAGAAGTAAATTAAAAGTGGTTTCTTCGGATATATAAGACGAGCTTGGGATCCTTAGGGATTTTTCGAGATGACCACACGAACGCCTTCACGTTAACTCAAGATCATTTCTCGAACTTTACAGACAAGTGTCCAGCACGCGAATCGTCAAGGGCGATAAAGTTGCCTCAAAATGTGGAAGATGTTTGTCTCCCTTACAAGCCCCCGTGTCCTAAACTCTGCAAATGACGAGGTCTTCGGCATGCCTCGACGACACTCGGCACGCTACATAGAGATCGGTGTCACCCCCTCGCCCCCCCCACTCTTGTCAGCCTCCTCCTCCTCCTCCTCCTCCTCTGTCTCTCTTTCTCTATCTTTCTCTCTCTCTTTCTTTCCCTATCTTTCTCGCTATCTTTTTCTCGCTCTCTCTCTCTCGTTCTCTCTCTCTCTCTCTCTCGTTCTCTCTCTCTCTCTCTCTGCCATCCTCCCTCCCTCTTCCCTCCCTCCTTCACCCCTCCCCCCTCCTTACCCTCCTCCTCCTCCCTCCCTTTCTCTCTCCTCCGTCCTCCCCCTTCCTTCCCGGTCTCTCTCCTCCCTCCCTCTACCACCCCTTCAGCATGTAAGACTCACTGGCCTTGGGTTGCCCGTCTTGTAAGGAATACAGAACGCATAATTTGCAATAAAAGCTCTCGCAAGAAGGGAGGATAAAAAGGAAACCCAGAGATTGAGGATGGGTAACAAGAGGGAGGAGGGAGGGAGGGAGGATGGGTGGCCGGGTGGGAAGAAGTGAGGAAGGAAGAGATGGTGGAAGGGAAGGGAAGGAGGGAGAGAGTGTGGGAGGGAAAGAGAGAGTGTGGGAGGGAAAGAGAGAGGGAGGGAGAGAGTGTGGGAGGGAAAGGGAGGGAGGATGGGAGGGTGGAAAGAAAGGAAGGGCGTAAATAATGGAGAAGGAGGAGAATATGCATGAGAGAATAGAGAAGGAGCAGAGGAAAAGAAGTGTAGAGAAAAGTAGATAAATGTAGAAAGTAGAAGAAAAGAGAAGTAATAAAGAGGGAACAGAAAAGGTAAGCGAAGATAGATTAAGGAAAGATAGAAGAGAAAAAGAACAAAGCTCCTAAACACATGTAAGATTTGAATAGAGTAGCGAAGACCAGAACGAAAGCGGATAAGACGAGGGAGAAAACGGAGACCAAGAGGAGTCCTAGAGAGAGCGGCGAAGGGGGAAGGGGCAAGGCAAGAGAGGGAAGGGGCAAGGGAAGAGGATAGTGACAGTCGCAGCAGCTGGTTCTTGCGGCGGGTGTCGGGGGTCATGGCGTCGCCGCTGAAGTCGAGGGAAAAAACGAAGCCATTAGAAAAGTGACACTTGATGTGGAAAGAAGAAAAAATGGAAGAGAAACGCAATAAAAGGTGGTCTTAGACAGGCGATGACATTTAAGAGAGGATAAGTCATCCTCTGAATGAATGATGCAACTTTAGACGCCTCGACAGTTGTGCTACGCTCGCCTGCGCACATACATACGTACATACGCACTCCCTAGCTCTCTGCACATGCTTTCATCTGTATCAACACATAAACACGTATTCTATGGGTCGTCGTTCTTGCATATAGTCGTAAAAAGGTATATAAAACATAGACTTCCTAGTTCTTCATGCATGCATGCACACATTGTACTCATACATGCACAAATAGGCGCACTTACATCAACACTGCAGCACATACGTACATGCGATGTACGTATGTATGTTAATTGTATATGCACATAATATGCAAAGTACAGTACCCACACATTCACGAAGCATGTGCGCACAAGCAGGCACACACATGCAGACACGCTGCAAGCACGCACGAACATAGATCCACCAACAGCATCAGGATATAAACTTGCATGCCATGATTCATCCCTGTCACTCAATCGACATATAAACTGTCATTTAGGATTAAACGAGAATTTGGGTGGGGGAGGGGGGAGGGAGGGAAGGGGGTTAAGATGCACTCCCCCCCTCACCTCGGTCTTCGTCCTCTCCCTCCTTCCCCCTTCCCCCTTCCCTTCCGTGCTCTCCCTTCTCCCCTTCTCCCTTCTCCCCTTCTCCCCTCCGACCCCTCGCCCCGTCTACCCACTCTCTCCTTACGTAGATAAATCCTGAGGAGTGTGTGTGCTGGTGAAGGCTATCTGGACGCGATCCCTTGCAATTCCGTGTTTATTTGCGTGTGCAGGTTGGGAAATGGGGAACAAGAGGAGGGGGAGGAGGAGGGGGAGAGGAGGAGGAGGAGGAGGAGGAGAAGGAGGAGGAGGAGGAGGACAAGGAGAAGGAGAAGAAGAAGACGAAGAAGAAGAAGAAGGAGGAGGATGAGGAAGAGGAGGGGGAGGAGGAGGAGCAGCAGCAGCAGGAGCAGGAATAGGAAGAGAAAGAGAAAAAGAAGAAGAAGTCGGAAGAGGAGGAGGAGGAGAAGATAGAGGAGGAAGAGA
>BOPN01000447.1:196351-216351 GCA_017312705.2 Penaeus japonicus | reverse complement strand
AACACACACACACACACAACCCCCCCTCCCACACACACACACAGCGACCAGATAGTTAATCGCTTTTTACACGTCTTACCTGCAGTTAAGACACAGAAGCACCGCGATAAAGGCTATCAAACCTCTTCTGATTCCGCTCTGAAATTTGGGGTTAACCATTATGTCTGTGTTGATAGGACAATGATATAATCTTGATCGACCAGAAGATGTCGAGGAAGATGTTAATTGCTTCATCGTCTCTTCTGTCTTTCTGTTTCTCTCTCTCTCCCTCTTCCTCTCCCTCCCTTTCCTTCCCCCTCTCCTTCCCTTCCCTCTTTTTTCTCGCTCCCTAAACTACTTCCATCACTCCCTCTCTCATTCCTCTCTCCCTCTCTCCCTCCCTCCCTCCCTCATTCTTATCTCCCTCTCTCCCTCCCTTCTTTCATCCTTCACTCTTTATCTTCCTTTCTCCTTCTCTCACCCTCTCTCTCCCCTCTTTCCCTCATTGCCTTCCTCACTCACTCCCTCCCTCCCTTCCTTCCTTCCTTCTCTCCCTCCCTCCCTCCCTTCCTTCCCTCCCTCCTTACTTACACTTCCTCCTTTCCCATCCTTCCCTATCTCCCTCCCTCCCACCCTCCCTGCCTCATTGCCTTCCTCCCTCACTCCCTCACTCCCTCCTTGCTTTCACTCCCATCCCACCCTCCCTCCCTCCCTTTCTCTTTCTCCCCCGTTCTACCGCATGAAAGATAAGGTCACAGACATCACTCCCTTGACCTCCACGGCGAGCGAAGTGCCCTGTCCTCCTTGCCTCGTCAAGAGAAATGGACAGCGAGAAGTAAACAAGGAACGGGGGGGGGGGGGGGGGTCCTTCCATAAATCGGCTGGATTCCGAAAGAGAGGCTGGGGAGGGCGAGGGGGAGGGGTGGGGTTAGGGAGTGGGGTTAGGGAGTAGGGAGAGAAAGAGAGAGGAGAGGAGATGAGCGGCTAGGGAGGGGAATGGGGAATAGGAGTAGGAGAAGGGGAGAGGAAGAAAGAGGTGAGGGGAGAGGAAGAAAGAGGTGGGGCCATGCTGGGGAGGGGAAGGGAGTAATAGGAGGAGGGGGAGAGAAAGAGAGAGGAGAGGAGCGGGATTCCGTGAGAGAGGCTGGGGAGGGGGAGGGGGAGGGGGAATAGGGAGTGGGGAAAGGAAGGAAGAGGAGGGGGCAAATAGGGAGGGGAAGAAGAGGGGATTAGAGAAGGGAGTAAGGAAGAAAGAGGAGAGGGGCGGGATTGCGAAAGAGAGGGGGAGGGGAGGGGCGCAGGAGGGAGGTGGTGAGAAAATATAAGGTTACAGGTCTGATGATGATAATTTTCAGAATAAAGTTAATATATAGTTAATATGAAGTTAATAATATGATGGTGATAATAGAGAGGATAACAATTATAACAAAAAAATAGATTGATAAAAGATCAAGATCTAAATGATTAAGACAAAATAATACTAAAAACATCCATCTTAATAACAATAATAGTGATAACCACAATGATTACCAATAACGATAATGACGCCAACAAGATCTAAACAACTACAACAACACCGATAACGATAACAGAACCGCATTACCCACAAGCGCACGAACTGTAATGAATTGGCGAACGATCAGGTATAAGGCACATGGTGTATGAGGCATGTATGAGGTATGAGGCAACAATGTAGCTTCCTGTATGACGTCTGATGGGCAAGTGACTGACAGGGAGCGTCAAGGTGGTAGCTTATTAAACATGGGATGATCGGTCGCCTCACGTTGTGTTGTTATTGTTAGTGTTGTTATTGTTGTTATTGTTAGTGTTGATGATGGTGGTGAGTACGGTGTTGTTGTTAGGGATGATGGTAATGCGATGTATTTTTTAGTTTTGTATTTTTTTTTATATGCGTATTTTTTGTAATGCTTGAAGGATATCGGTCCATGTGTTGTATGAGAGATTGTGTTGAAATAAACTGATTTATTACTTCTGCATGTGACTAACGCATCCGAACAATCCATAGTTAGATAAAGAAACATCTACGTGGACAGATAGATTTCTAGTTTAGATAAAATCTGCACTTCGCGATCAAATAAACTACATAGTTCAAGGCAAGAAATGATAAAAGATCATTAAAAAAAAGATCGACAGATGCCCTTCCGGTATCTGCCAATCAACCTGTTTTTTTTTCTTTCTTTTTGTTTTTCTTTTTGTTTTCTTTTTTTAGTAAAACAAAGAGACAGACTGCTGACGCGATGCTCCACTTATTAAGATCGATCATTCATTTTTTTTCTTTGTTAATATAAGATAATATAAAAATCTCGACGTCCAGCAATATTGAGCAAAGGAGAAAAAAAATATCTATTTTTAACCCAACCGGTACATTTTTTAATAGGACTGGTTTTATTACGGTGTACATGGCAAGACAAATAATATGAATATACCATCTTCTTACATACGTACTGAAAATCACATAACGTATAGACACTCCATTTATAACGCAGTTTTAAGTACCATTCAGAGTACGACACACACACACACACACACACACACACACACACACACACACACACACACACACACACACACACACACACACGGCAATGGTGCAAAGTGGTGCAACATACACATAATACCCCCAGTAAACAGACGCAGTATAAAGAGTATAATGTTTACACAAAGAATACGGAGCCTTGAGGAACCGCCCCAAAGAAGTATACTTTTCCAGTGCGAGTTTCCTCTGAATGTAGATTTACAGTTGGGTGTTGCCGGATGGAGTTTCCTTTTGGTTTTTAGGTGAGCCGTATGGTTTGTTACTTTTAAAGCGGATGGAGAGGGAGAGGGAGAGGGAGTGAGAGTAGGAGTGAGAGTGGGAATGGGAGTGAGAGTGGGAATGGGAGTGAGAGTGGGAATGGGAGTGAGAGTGGGAATGGGAATAGGAATGGGAAGGGGAGTGAGAGTGGGAATGGGAGTGAGTGTGGGACTGGGAGTGAGAGTGGGAATAGGAGTGACGATGGGAATGGGAGTGAGTGTGAGAATGGGAGTGAGAATGGGAATAGGAGTGACAATGGGAGTGAGTGTGGGAATGGGAGTGAGAGTGGGAATGGGAGTGAGTGTGGGAATGGGAGTGAGAGTGGGAATGGGAGTGTGGAAATGGGAGTGAGAGTGGGAATGGGAGTGAGTGTGGGAATGGGAGTGACAGACAGAGAGAGAAACAGGTAGATAGATAGATAGAGAGAGAAAGAGATAAACAGATAGATAAAGAGAGAGAGAGATAAACAGATAGATGGATGGATAGAGAGAGAGAGAGAGAGAGAGAGAGAGAGAGAGAGAGAGAGAAAGAGAGCGAGCGAGCGACATGCGGATAAAAAATCAAGTTTTCATTATTGGGAACATGGCCATGGAAGAAGATTATCTTGTCGTTCACAATTTTTAAAATTATTATTTAGCTTTTAAATTACCAGGATTCGCTTGGCTGACGCGTTCTAGAACAGCTGATGAGAAGATTTATCCTTTTAGGAAAAATCAGATCATATAAGATGAGAGAAGAAGTTGCCTTCATAAGGAAGTAATAATTTTTTTTATAACCTTCAAAACGGGAGTGGATTCAAGCAGGTGCGTCAAAATGAGATTTGGTTTATTACCCGATCATAAAAAAAATGTTTTGGAAGTCAGTGTAAGGGGGAAAAAAAAGAACGCCATTGAACTGGAAATAATGATTCCCTAGTTTAACAAAACGAAATCAACCAAATTAAACTAAACGGAACCTAACCTAACCTAACCCAAACCTATCCTAACCCAAACCTAACCTAACCCAAACCTAACTTAACCTAACCTAACCTAACTTAACGAGCCCCGACCTAATCAAACTTGACCTACCTTTTCGTGTCCCTGCCCTCGGTGTTGTCTCCCTGCTTACACCCCTTTTTCTTGTGTGAAGCGTATCAGATGACGCCAAACAAACACTTTACTCAGAGAGATAAACGCAATGACAAAATGTCGATATTATCTTAGGTCAAATGTTTATCTAAGTGTCCCCTTCCCCCTCCTTTCTTGCGGTCAGCATCTCAGTGACCTTGAGCAAAGAACTTGACCCATGACCCCTCCTCTTAAAATGACCTCGCAGGAAGTCCAGAAGGTCGACCAGAACGATGCTAAGCAAAAGGAATTTCGACTTTAACGCGTAAGCTGAGCTGTGGCCTGGGTCGTTATTGTTTCCCCCCCGGGGAGGGTAATTGTCGTCTCCCCCTCTACCCCCTCTCCCTTCCCCTACCCTTCCCCCCTCATCTCCTTGCTCTCCTGGAGTGTCCGATATTGGATCCCTTTACATTAACCTGCGCCTCTTACCCCCTCCCCCACCCCCCCTCACCGTGCATACATAATGAGGGTAAGGAACAAAGTCTAAAGACGTTGGGCGAGGGTTGAAATGCGGGGCTTACCGAGTTTAATTGTCGTTGTTTGTCTTATTTTCCGAGTTTCCAGTGTTCGAACTCCTAGGCGTGACTCGGAATATGATAAACATCTAAGCAAATAATGACTGAAATCATGACTTAGTTGCGTTGCACATTTAGGCTCCAATCAAACAGTTTGCATTTGCATTAGCAATTGCACAATGCTCTCGACACCTGTAAAATCACCGCTTCCCAATTTTAGCTGCTGTTTACAAAGACAATAATGTTGTTTAGATATTAAGTCTCATTCATACCTTATATATATATATATGTGTGTGTGTGTGTGTGTGTGTGTGTGTGTGTGTGTGTGTGTGTGTGTGTGTGTGTGTGTGTGTTGTGTGTGTGTGTGTGTGTGTGTGTGTGTGTGTGTATGTGTGTGTGTGTGTGTGCGCGCGTGTGTGTCTGTGATACTTACCAGCAGGTCAGACACCAAACTGACAAATTGATATAGATGTGTGTGTATGTGTTTGTGCATGTGTATGTGTCTGTGTCTGTGTTTGTGAGTGTGTGTGTGTATGTATGTGTGTGCGTGTATGTATGTGTGTATGTGTGTGTGTATGTGTGTGTGTGCGTGTCTGTGATACTTACCAACAGGTCAGACACCAAACTGACAAATTGATATAAGCGAAAGAACGTGCTCTAAAAAGAGATAAAGGAAAAACCCGTAATGAACAAACTTTAGAAATATTTTTGAATCAACATCTCACCCCCCCCTCCCCACCCCTACCAACCCTCCACCCGACCCCAAAGACGTCAACACTTTCACCAAAAATAAAACTCAAAATGCTTCAGATATTACAGATTAGCAATTCTCCCCTCCCCCCCTTCTCTTCTCCCCCCTTCCCTTCTCCCTCTCATCTCTCCTTCCCCCTCCCTCCCTCCTCCCCCTTCTATTGCTGGAAGCTGGACTAATTACTAGAACCTCAAGGGGGAATAGGCGGGGTTGGGGAAGGGGTAGGGGCGTCGGGGAAGGGGAGGGGGAGGGGGAGGGTGTGATCCAGGGCGATGACTGCATATCACGAGAAGGCCGGAGATAGAAGGAGGAATAACGCAAAGAAGGGATAAATACTGAGAATTATGGAATAACGAGAATAGGCCATAAATCGGATAATAAGGATATTTTCTAAATCAGAGGGATTTTTTTTCTTTTTTAATGAAGATAAATATTAACATTAATATCTTTAATAAACAGTATTCCCAGCTCGACGTTCGAAAAAAAAACTGAGTATAAAGTATATCAATCATGATAACTAAAAATATTTTCTTCATCTTCCACGAATTTCAGATAATTCCTTCCAATCAAGTGCCTGAGAACGTAATTGACACAGGGAAAGGGACTTAGTGAAGGTATATATATATTAATCCATCTGTAAGAGGGAAAAAAAATATTAATTGACGCTGAAGAGAGAGGTGATTAACGCAGCCATTACTGAGAAGGGATCGAGAACAGGGGACGAAAGGAATCGAATCCATTTTATATCACAAAAAGAAAGTGATTGAAATGGAGGAATCTCGTGTCATTGAGATTTTTTTAAAAAGGACAAAAGACAAAAAAACACAAAAAACGAAAAACGAGATTGAAGCGGAAGAATCTCGTATTATTAAGATTGAATAAAGAGAAAAAGACAAAACAACAACAACAACGTGATTGAAATGGAATAATCTCGTAATATTAAGATTAAGAAAAAAGAGAGAGAAAAAAAAACGTATTGGATTAGAAGGTTGTTCATTTTATCCCTAATCATGCTTTGTGACAGATTAGTAGCGCTGCCGACAGATTTACGGTGAATTCCATTTATCAGGATTATGTATAGTAGATGCTAATTAGTCATATTAGAAAAAAAGTTACTGTCAAAAAAAAATTATAAAAAAAGGAAAACATTAGAGATTGTTGTTTAGAGGTTGTAGCTGTAGTTAACTTGAAGATGTTATGGAATGTAATTGAAGAGAACGTGTTGTGATAATGCTGATGAAATTGATAACTGAATCATGTAAATGCGTGTCCTAAAGTAGATGAAAGAGACAGGAGGATGATATTATATGGATTATACTTGAGATATGATACGGAATAAAGATCTAGAAGATTATAATAAAGATTCAACCGAGGAGTTTACAAGTAGTAAACGAGATAGATGGCGCACCGAGATATTTCCTTATAATGTTTATAACGCAATCTATTAATACAATAAAAGTATTTCATCTTTATGAGCAAGTGCTTAGTATTTTATGTTTTTAGTCACTTTTAGTCACAATGAAGCACTTAGTCAACCGTAAATAGTCAGTGTATAAGATCTGAATATTTAGAAAACATAATTCAGTATTGTACATTTATCATTTGTGATAACGAAGCATATAATTTTTGATTCGTAACGAGAAATCGTAAGAGGATTTTGATGAAATGATTAAGATTATGAGGAAACAATAGACTTCCAATGCCGGCACATCAGTCGGATAGAGATAGAAGAGAGTTTATAATCTCGAGGATAGACGAATAGGAGGATAGATTATCTCAAAGGCGAATAGGGGAAAAGAGGATAAACAATAATCCCAGAAAATTCCCGGTAGTAAAACTTTGTACGTCTTGGTTGATCCAAGGATTAAGAGGCGAGGCAGAAGGGGTTAGTTTGAGGGCGGGGCGAAGGATGAGAGGAAGGAAGGGGAGGAGGAGGAGGAGGGACGAGGGTAGGAGGGACACTAGAAGGAAGAGATGGGGGAGGTGGGAGAGTTCTATTGGGGAGGAGCTTTGGATGTGGAGGTGGGAGGGTATTGTGGGGGAGGGGAAGGTGGATGAGGGGTGAGGTGGATGTGGGGGATTGGATGTGGGGTGGGGTAAGGGTAGAGGAAAAGGATGATGATGATGAAGAGGAGAAATTGGTGGTGGTGCAGGAGAAGGAAGAAGAGCAGGTATGTACGTGAAGAGGGTGGGATTAAAGAGACAAGAAGAAGGAGAAAATGATGGAGGTAGATGTCAAATCGCCGACCTCTTGACCTCCGTCCGCTGGGCATGGGGCTCATGGTTATTCCCCCCTCCCTCCCTCTCCCCCCACCCTCTTTCCCCGCTACCCGCATACTCGTTATAACCCGTATTAGGCACGGCACACAAGACAAAAAAATCCTTAAATTTTACGATTATGATTTGTCTATGCAAAATTATATTATTCGAAAGTTCTAAGATCTCCAGCACGCATGGCCATTCCCTCCTCCTTCCTTACCCCCTTGCCAACACCTATTTTGGCGGGAAATGGCGTTTGGGAAGATGGAAAGGCGGAATGTTATGGGACAGACTAAAGTGTTCTGCATCTGAAACAACGACCATCAAATGCGTCACCAAATCCTATTCAATTGTTCTTTTTTTTGTGCTATTACTATGAGTGGCGAAATTTATGCTGTTTTTTATGTTCTGCAGCGAGGCGTTGGGCACAACTGAAACCATTGCTTCCAAGATTCCTGCAGAGGCTAATGTTGGTAATTTACCAGGAAGAAAAAGGACGTTTGCATGAATATGTGCACACACACACACACACACGCACACACACACACACACACACACACACACACACACACACACACACACACACACACACACACACACACACACACACACACATACACTCACACATACACACACTGCACTTTTAATAAGATGCAGTAGTGTCGTCCTGATTGATTACACGTGATAATAATGACCTTTTGGGGACGTTCTTTTCTTAATTAATTACACCTTTATCGAAGACATTAATTACTCTCACCTTTAATGCGAAGTGTGGGTCTTCAGGCCTGAGATATCGAGGTAGCTTCTCTCTCTCTCTCTCTCTCTCTCTCTCTCTCTCTCTCTCTCTCTCTCTCTCTCTCTCTCTCTCTCTCTCTCTCTCTCTCTCTCTCTCTCTCTCTCTCTCTCTCTCTCGCTCTCTCTCTCCCTCCCCATCCTTCCATCTAATCATCTTTCCATCCCTCCATTCCTCTTTCCTTCCTTCACCTCCTCCTCGTCCTCCTCTCCGCCAGTATTACACTTTGAAGAATGAGCTTGCTATGACCCATTTATCACGTGTTTATATACTGCGGGATTACTGGCATGTCTATTTGTTGCTTTATGTAGCATGCCGCTGTCGATATTTATGTATATACGTTGTATTCGTCGTCAAATGTATATAAATGTGCACACACACACACATGCACACGCACATGCACATGCACACGCACACACACACGTACACGCACACGCACACGCACACGCACACGCACACGCACACGCACACACATACATACACATTGAGCGACAGGTGAGCTGACGTGGGGAAGAGCCAGGTCAGAGAAGGTCAAGGTGAAAATGTTGAGAAAATGTTCAAGCTTTCAGCATTCTATTGTTTTATAGGCTTTTTATTTTATTTTTTTTATTCATTTCTTTCGTTTGATCTTTGTGCCCCTTTGTTCTCAAAGGAGTATTTGCTCTAATGTTTGTATTTTGTTTATTGTATTTAATTTTGTTTCTGACATACGTAGCAACAAGTATTATTTTTAACTCTTATGCGCCGGCGAAACTATTTTTTTAATAACATCATATCATATATTTATTTAATTGGCCATGTGCACATTTTACCCTGATTAGTCGAATTTTATGACGTCATATATTTAAATTCACCATTGGTGAAATTTAATGACGTCATATATAAACACCTTCTCTGATTGGTCGATCCGTTTTGTTCTAGGGAGTGTATCATGGGTTTCTTGAGGTCGGCGAAGTGATGGATGGTGAGGGGTGGGTGGGGTGTAGGGGTAGGGGGGGAGGGGAGTGGATAGAGTTGAGATGGATGGCTGTATGAGAAGAATGGTAATCACAGTACCACAGCACGACACTACCACACTACCAGGCTTAAAAGTCGAACCGGAAATTCCGCGTGTCTACGGTTCCTGGTCGAGTCGACTGGTGTCAAGTCCAGCGTGTATGCATGTCTCTCACTTCATGTCTCTTTTTTTATCGGTTGGAGGCGATTAGTAAGGGATTTATGATGTGACGTGTTGAAACGTGTATGTATATGTATCAAGCGCACTTCATCCTCTTGTCTGGTTAATCAGTGCGGACTAACATTCATTCGGTTCCTCTTAGATCCTCTTTATTTGATATATTCTACGTCTATTTCTCCATTAAAGTTTTGATACAACAACCTGTTTTCCTATCCTTCCAACCACATGATTTCACTCTCGTCCGAATCATTCTGACCCAGGACGAAACGAGGAGACACACACACACAAAAGGCGCCAATTCGTCAAACGCGATAACTCGACGTTGTTTTTGTTCTACGGTCGCATCGACACCCTCACCTGCCCGCCGCCCGCTGTTCTCCTGCTGTTCTTCTCGCTGTTCCACCTGTCGCAACCTGGTTAGTAGTTGAGTTGGCGGGGTGGAGGGAAAGGAGGAGGGGGAGGAGGAGGTGGAGGAGGAGAAGGGGAGGAGGAGGTGGAGGAAGAAAGGGGAGGAGGAGGTGGAGGTGGAGGAAGAAAGGGGAGGAGGAGGAGGAGGAGGTGGTGGAGGAAGAAAAGGGGAGGAGGAGGAGGAGGAAGAAGAAAAGGGGAGGAGGAGGAGGTGGAGGAAGAGAAGGGGAGGAGGAGGTGGAGGAAGAGAAGGGGAGGAGGACGTTGGCAAGGAGATGGGAGAGAAGGAAAAAAAGGGGAGGTGGAGGTGAAGGAATAAAGGATTGGAATAAAAAAAATAGAATAGAGAGAAAGAAGTAAACAAATGACATAAAGGTACAAAATAAGCTGAAAGATATATATATATATATATATATATATATATATATATATATATATATATATATATAGAGAGAGAGAGAGAGAGAGAGAGAGAGAGAGAGAGAGAGAGTTAGAGAGAGAGAGAGCGAGTGAGAGTAAGAGTAAAAGAGAGAGAGAAAAAAAGTAGTAATTGGTGGATATGGAGACCTGACTAATTACTCAGATGTCATCAGCATTAAAATGAAATGTTTATTTTTTCTGTTCCTAATTATTCCAGTGATAGAAAGTCGCAGCGGGAGAGAATGGCCAATGAATCTCTCTTCTGCTTTCCTCTCCCTTAGCCTTGCCAGTTTGTTCTAATAATTTGTGTGCAGGACAGGTGACGTGCTTACTAATTAATAGTGAATTCAGTTGAGCACGTACATGTGACGCTGTGAGTTCTAGAGTTAAGTATGTGTCGATGAGTCAATACAAATCGAACCTAAAATCAGCGACGGATTCAGATGATTCGAACACATTCGAAATCGCATTCGGACGCAGTGCCGTTACGCGTAGGCAGTTTTGCTGTTATTTATTTATTTTTCTGTGTGTGTGTGCGCGCTGTGCCAACCCGATATCATATAAATGACATTTAGATTAGGGGGAAATTAATTCGCAATTTTGAACGTGACTAGTAACTGCAGTCGACGAGGGGGGAAGGTTCACTTTTTGCCATTATTCTTCGGAACATCACAAGCGAACGCCGGGTTATCACTTCATGTCCGACTAGCAAGCGAACGCCGGGTTATCGCAACATGTCTGCGCCTATTGGAAGAGTGATATATGCTTCCCGATATATTCAGTAACCTTTTTTTTTTTTTCTCTCTTCTAAATATTGATTTATATTCAGTGAGCGTGTTACTTTGATCTTTGGTTGTGATAACAGTGATGCGAACAGGAGAGTGCTGGTTTTAATGGTGGTTTCAGTTGGAAATTGTTATATATAGATACATATCAATGAGGGTAATTATGATGGGGTCTTTTGTAGGAATATTAACACGTAGTGAAAGATAATTATAATAGGAATGGTATTAGTGATTATTATTGAAATGACAATGACTTTTTTAGTGTTGGTGATAGAACAATGGAAACATATATCACAATGGACCTTATAGTTATTGTATATTAATATGATAATATTGAAAATGATAATAGTGGGAATGACAGTAAGGGTAATAATGTGAAAGGCGTGATTAGGGGATTTATGTTTACTTTTTTATTATTAGTTTTATGTCTCATTCTCGCACTCACACACGCACACACACACACACACACACACACACACACACACACACACACACACACACACACACACACACACACACAAACACACAGACATGCACACACATTTTCTCTTTTTCCTTTTTCTCCTTTACTTCTCCCTCTTTCTCCCTCTTTCCTTCCCCTTATTTTCCTCTCCTTGCCTCTCTTTCTCCCCTTTCCTCATCTACCTTTCTATCCATTTCTGTTCGCCGTTCGCACCTCAACCGCGGATGCAAACACGTTTTCTCTAGTTTGCATAGCGTTTTGGATGTTGCGTGTGAGACAGCCATATATCCCGCTCGTGTTGCGGTCGTACAGGCAAGCACCCGGAGTCTTAGGGGAGGGGGCTGAGGGGAGGGGGGGGCAGGAGGTTGAAGGCATAAAATAAAGTGTGGTGCTTGAAGGTATTGTAAGTTGTTATCTGGTGGTGTTAAGGTGGGGGGGGGGTAGAGAAGGGGGAGGTATCTTTCTCCCGTAGTTAAAGTTACGATGGGGTAGGGGGGTGGGAGGGAGGGAGGATGAGAGGGAGGGAGAGAGAGAGAGAGAGAGAGAGAGAGAGAGAGAGAGAGAGAGAGAGAGAGAGAGAGAGAGAGGGGGGGGGATACCAGGGAAGCCAGAAAACAATGAGAGGAAGAGAGGAGGAAAGGGGAGGACGGGGGAGGGGGCGAAGAGGAAGGAGAAGGAAAAGAGTAAAAAAAAAAAAAAAAAAAAGGCAGGTAGCCATCAGAAGAGCAGGTTGGGGTAGGGTATTGGTGGGGGTAGGGGGGTAGGGGGGGAGAAGGAAGATGGCCCCCTACTGAGGAACACGAGCTTACGTTAGTGTTTCTGGAATTTCCTTTACAAATGTTACGTCAGGACAAAAGGCCACAAGAAATATTACAAGGATCACAGTTGTAGCTTCTTCGTCTTGAGGGTTTCTTAGATGACGTCTGGTATTCGTTGAGGAGCGCGCGCGGGTTTGTGTGTGTGTGTGTGTGTGTGTGTGTGTGTGTGTGTGTGTGTGTGTGTGTGTGTGTGTGTGTGTGTGTGTGTTTGTGTGCGTGTGCTTATTATATTTCCCTGTTTGTTTATATAGTTTTATTGAGATTATTATTTTTATGATCACGTTTTTTGTGATTTTATTTTTAACTCGTCCTCTTTGGTATTACTACAATTTTGATGAATTATATCATCATTAATGGTTATCATTATTAAGATAATATTGATCATAATCATGATGATAATTATTATAATACTAATGCTAATAATAAATATGATGATAATAATAACCATATCTTTATTATCATCATTACTATTATTTTATTTTTACTTACCTTACTATTGAAATAATGATAATCATAATGATGATGATCATGATACTGATAATATACATCATTATTGTTGTTATCCTTTTCGCTATTATTATCTTTATCATCATTATTATCATTATCATTAATAGTAGTAATAGTACCACTGAGGTCATCCTTTTTCATCTTGTTTGGTCGAGCAAATTAATCTGTGCTTCTGTAAGCATGGATGTAAGTCTACGAGTGTCTGTGTCTTTGCATGTACGTGCGTAGATGTACGTGTGAATATGAGTATGTGTGGGTGAAGCTAATACGATTATAAACATTTTATCCGGACTGTGATACGGGCCCGTTGTTTGCGTCTCTCTCGCCTCTCTTGGCTCCTTTCCCTTCTTATCTTCTTCCTCTTTATTCTCCTTCTCTTTCGTTTTCTTATTCGTATTTTTGAGATTTCTCTTGTTATTTTTTTCTGTTATTCAGTTTTTAGATATCGTGTGGCCTTTTGTTCTTGTTCTTCAGGTCTATTGCATTTTCTCATGCAGTCAGATTTTTTTTTTCAATCATCTCTCTCTCCCTCTCTCTCTCTCTCTCTCTCTCTCTCTCTCTCTCTCTCTCTCTCTCTCTCTCTCTCTCTCTCTCTCTCTCTCTCTCTCTCTCTCTCTCTCTCTCTCTCTCTTCCTTCCTTCCATCCTTCCCTCCCTTTCTCCTTCCTTCCCTCCCTCCCTCCTTCCGCCCCTCTCTATCTTCCTCCCTCCCTCCCTCCCTCCCTCCTTTCTTCCCTCCCGCCCTCCCTTCCTCCCTTCTTCCTTCTCCCTTCCCTTCCTCGTCATTCATCTCTTTTCATCCCTCCTTCCTGAGGATCACCACTTAAGGGATTGTCTAAGCAACACTTGTCCACAAATCAGAATAATGGGGGAAGCTCCGGGGGAGGGAGGGGGTGTGGTATAGAGGGTGGAGGGGAGGAGGATGGGGTGGAGGGAAGGAGGAAGGGGTGGAGGGGAGGAGGAGGGGGTGGAGGGAAGGAGGAAGGAGTGGAAGTGAAGGTTTAAATTATGCACACGAGGTTATGGGTTTCGCGGGCCCACAATTAATGGGTGTTATTTTGAAAACAATTAGTCGTTGGCGGTGGTCGAGGGGGTTTTTATGGTCTTGAGGGTTGGGGGTGGGGGTTTGAGGAGGCTAGGGGGAGGAGTTGTTGGAGTAGTGGGGGGTTGAATGGGGGGGGGGGGGGTGTAAGATCCCGATGTCGAAAACGCTTGAGTTACATCCTGTGTCTTTATGAACTCGTTCGTTAGGCTTCGGCCTTCTCTCTTATCTCTCCCTCTCTCTCTTTCTCTCTTTCTTCTCGTTTCGCTCTCTCTCTCTATCTCTCTCTCTTTCCCTCTTTCTCGTTTCGCTCTCTCTCTCTCTCTCTCTCTCTCTCTCTCTCTCTCTCTCTCTCTCTCTCTTTCTTTCTTTCTTTCTTTCTTTCTTCCTTCTCGTCTCCCTGTTAACTCTCTCTCCCACGTCTCTTTTCTTTCTTGTCTTGCTTGCCTCTGTTTCTTTTCCCTTATCCCGCTATCTCATATCTTTCTCTCTATAATTCCTCCTCTTTCTGTTTATTCCCATTTATCTTTCTCTCTATCTTACTCCTCTCTCTCTCTCTCTCTCTCTCTCTCTCTCTCTCTCTCTCTCTCTCTCTATCCTCTCTCTATTTTTTTTCTTTTTTAGTATTGCTCTTAGCTTATTTTTTCCTGTATTAGGTTTTGCTTAAGTGGAGAAATTAATCAAAGGCAACTCAACGCTTTCTTTTTAATTCATTCTTTCTTGGTCTCCTGGAATGCCTTTCTTCTCAACCCCGTAACCAAACACTTGATTTTTAGCATTTTCCAAAGACGCTTTCTTTGCCTTCCTCTTCCTCCTTGTACACTTTCTCCTTCTCGTTACCCTCCCTCTTCCTCTGTCCTCTTCTTCTTGTCTCCCTCCGTCTTCATCTGCTTGTCCCCTATACCTCATATCCTACGCCTTTCAGCCTCCCCCCTCCCCCACCCCCCTCTCTCTCCTGGCTCTCCTCTCTTCCCCCTTCCTACTCCATCTATCTCTCGCTCTCCTCTCCCCTCCCTTCCCCTCCCCTCCCCTGCCTCGGCTCTTCATCTTCTTGTGGTATTGTGGTCATAATTCTCGTTTTTTTTGTTCATATACTTCTTCAACTGTTACGTCAAGAGGAGTCTGGGTTCCTCCTCGTCCTCTGCTAGTCCTCGTCCTCCTCCTCCTCCTCCTCATCCTCCTCATCCATCCTCTTGCTACTGCTCTGTCATTTTCGTTTCCGCTTTTTTCTTTTTTCTTCTTGTTATTATTGTTCTTATTTTTATTCCATTGTGTGTGTGTGTGTGTGTGTTTTTGTGTGTGTGTGTGTGTGTGTGTGTGTGTGTGTGTGTGTGTGCGCGTGCGTGTGTTTGTGCGTGTACGTATTTATGTATGTAAGAAATTACCACAGCTGTCAGATTCGTCTAAGAGACAAAAGGCAGATACATTACTGTCACAAGAAAATGTCGAGGGCAGATGATATACATTAATCAACGATGCTAATTAGGAAACAAAGAGAGAAAGAGAGGGAGAAGCAGCTCGTTTTATTTACATGTTTTTTTTCTAAATCTGATGATTATTGATGCGAATAAGAAAAACTTGGAGACTTCTGAGATAATGAAAAAAAGAAGAAAAATTATTCAATGAAAGTTGATGTCACTGAGAGGATATTTAGACCCCTATCAACATGAATCAGAATGAATAATGGCTATTGATGAATATGTAATGTGATTACAATTGCATTAAATCCTTATCAATGTGTATAATAATGAGTCTATATGATTTAAACAGCATTATTGATATATTGTATATCCAAATGGATAATAATGATTAATCGAAGTATTATATAATGCAAAATTATAATGCTTATCAACGTGTATCAAAGTGAATTTTATCTAAATATGATTTTTATCTCAATATTTTCCCTTCAAAGGAAAATGTGAGAGGAAAGAAAGAAGTAAAGAGAGAGAAGAAAAGCTGAAAGTAGGAAAGGCATTGATAAAGGCATCAAACATTTAAAAGCACCCACGAGAAACATTGAAAAGAGAAGCCTTTAAAAAAAAAAAAAAAAAAAAAAAAAAAAAAAAAAAAAAAAAAAAAAGCCTCAAAAAAGCCCTTAAAAGTCTTTCCTTCATAATGCACACATCGTTAACTTGTTTGCCTCACTCAAACAAGCCTCTCCACCTCACGCAATTTCCCCCACAGCGGAATGCCTCGCAATAAAACGAAATCTTGTATTGTTTCGGATACAGGAATTCGAAGCTCAAAGGGTTCGCGATTCGGAGCTCCGTCGCACGCGGACTATTTAAAGTGCGGGAGATAACCGGGAACCACATGATCTCTGGCGGATGGGGGGGGGAGAGGGGGAGGGGAGGGGGTAAGGAGGAAGGGAGGGGAGGGAAGGGGGGGGGTAAAGGAGGGAGGAAGAGAGGAAGGGGAGGGGGTTGTGTATTGGTTTATGCTAAGTGCGGACTTACATGCATGTATTCGTGCCATAAATACGAAATGTAGAAAATTCATGCAAATACTCTCTCTCTCTCTCTCTCTCTCTCTCTCTCTCTCTCTCTCTCTCTCTCTCTCTCTCTCTCTCTCTCTCTCCCCCTCTCCCTCCCTCCCTCTCTCTTTCACCCATTCTCCTCTTTCCTACCGTTGTACCCATTCTGCTCCCTCCCCTCTCCCTCCTACCCTGCCTCCTACCCATTCTCCTCCCTCCTTCCCTGCTTCCTACCCATCCTCTTCCCTCCTCCCCTCCCTCCTACCCATCCTCTTCCCTCCCTCCCTCCCTCCTCTCCTCTTCCTCCCTCCTACCCATCCTCTTCCCTCCCTCCCTCCCTCCTACCCATCCTCTTCCCTCCTTCCCTCCCTCCTTCCCTCCTTCCCTACCACCCTCATCCCTCCTTTCCTCCTCCCCTCCCTCCCTTTTCTCTTTCACCATCCCTACCACCCTCCTATCCACCCTCATCCCTCCTCTCCATCTACCCTCCGTCACTACCTACCCCATTCCTTCCCTCCCTCTCTTTCACCTCTCCCTCCTTTCTTTATTTTTTTTACTTATTTCTTATTTTCGCTTCACCTTTCCCACTCTCCTCTTGCTTTAAGACTTCCTCCTCTTATCTCCTCCGGGAACAGCGCTATAAAAGCTACACAAAAGATTATCTGGAAGGAAGACAGGGTAAGATAATGATATTAAGTTGTATCGTATATGTTTTTTTCCCTTGCTTTATGATGCAACTGGAGAAGAGAAAAGGCATTTCGAGAAAAAAAAAATGTTGAATCTAATCTGTTGATACAAAGGGAAAAAGATGCAAATTCTAGAAAATTGTTGATGGTTTGATTATTTTGTTGTTATTATTATTACTGTCATCGTTATTATTGTCATTATCATTGTTATGATTGTTAGTGTTATCATTTCATCATTATTATTGCCATTGTTATTCCTATTACTATGTCATTACTATTAGTAGTAATATTAGCATTATGATTATTATTATCTCCGATTTAGGGTTTTCATAGAAACCCCTAATTCTCTCTATAATGATATTTTTTTATCTGCCTCTTTCTCTCTCTTTATCGCTCTTGCTCTCTCTTTCCCTCCCTTCCTCCCTCTCCTCCACCTTCCCCCTTCATTCCATCCTTCCAACCCGTCGGTCATCTCCTCACACCCCTTCTCCTCACCTCCTCACCTCCACGTCCTATCCATCTCCTTCTCCCTTCATCTCAACTCCCCCCCTCCCTCCCTCCTAATCTCCCACAACCCCCACCCCACCCTAACCCCACCCCTTCCACCCACCTGTTTCCCGCCCAGTGTTAATTCCGGGATTCCTTCGCCGCCGTGTAATCAGAGGGAGAAGAAGGAGGTGGGGGTGGGGATGGGGGGATGGGAGGGGGGTTGAAGTGTGGCGTCCTAGTGGGGTGGGGTGGGGGGGTTAGGGGGGTTGGGGGTGCTTTATGGGGGTTACTTGTGGCCTTTATGAGATGGGTGGGGACGGGGCCGGGTGGGGGGGAGACTGTTGCGAGGGCGGGCGCGTAGATGGGTTGAAGGAGGAGCAGGAGGAGGAGGAAGAAGTAGGAGAAGAAGGAGAAGAAGGAGAAGAAGGAGGAGAAGGAGAAGAACTAGGAGGAGGAAGGAGAAGTAGGAAAAGAAGGAGAAGAAAAAGAAGAAGGAGAAGAAGGAGGAGGAGGAGAAAAAGAAGAAGAAAAACAAGAAGAGGAGGAGGAAGAAGAAGAGAGGAAGAGGAGAATGATATTAATAATTATATTGATAACAATAGTAATGATAAAAATAATAATGATAATAATAAGGATAATAATAATAATAATAATAATAATAATAATAATGAGCGGAAGATGAAGAAACAGTAGAAGAGTAAGAGTGAGAAGAGTAGAGAAGAAAAGAAGAAAAAAAAATAAAAAAGGAAAAAAAAATAATGGTAAGAAGAGGAAGGGGGAAAGAGAAAAAGAAAAAGAATTAGGAAAAAATAATAGTGTGAAGGGGAAGAAGAAAACGAAAAAGAAGAAGAAAAAAATAAAGAAAAAGAAACAAGAAAAAGAAAGTGGAGATGGAGGACGACGGAATGAAGAAAGAACAGAAGGAGACACATTAAGAGTAGAATGGAATAGAGGACAATGAAAAGTAGTTTGCAGCTCCAGGAGTGGTGGTAGTAGTAGTAGTAGTAAGAAGAGGAGGAGGAAGAATAGAAAAAGAAGGAAGAAAAAGAAGAGGAGGAGAAGAAGAAGAAGGAGGAAGAAAAAGAAGAGGAGGAGGAGGAAGACGAAGAAGAGGAGGAAGAGAAAAAGGAGGAAGACGAAGAAGAGGAGGAAAAGAAAAAGGAGGAAGACAAAGAAGAAGAGGAGGAGGAGGAACAGCATTAAGCGGAGAAGGGGTGAGTGATAGGGGACGACGAAATGAAGGAGGAGAAAGAGGGAGGTAGGGATGGAGAGACGGGGGGGGGAGGGGAGAGGAGGGAGGACGGAGGGGAGGAGGTGATGGGAATAGATGTTATGAGAACGGGGGAAGTTAGCGGAAAGAATTAGAAAACGAAGGGTGATTTTTTATGGGACGAGGAGGCAGATGGGGTAATGCAAGGAGATATGAGATAGGACGAGAGAGAAGGGTAGAGCGAGAGAGAGAGAGAGAGAAAGGGAGGGTAGAGCGAGAGAGAAAGGGAGGGGAGAGGGAGGGAGTGGGAGAGAGGGAGAGAGAAGTTAAGAGAGAGGGAGAGGGAGGGGGGGATGGAGGAAGAGAGGGAAGGAGAAATGGAGACAGGGAGGGAGGAAGAGAGAGAGAGATAGTAGTAATAGTAGTCGTAGCAGTAGAAGATAAAAATAATATTAAAGTAATAAAAATCTAAACACGGAGTATAAGATCTACCGCGGTTCCCTATCTCCACCCTCTCCCCCTCTCCCCCTCCCCCCGCCCACCCCTCCAACCTCAAAGACACCCTGAGCTACGGACATAACAAGACAGACTCACCGCAGGAGGCACAGAAGGCCGGGGCTAATAGATTTTTTTTTTTTTTTTTTTTTTTTTATGCCGGAGCGCCGTGATTCCTTTATTGCGATCATGGGAGAATGTCGGGAGGGGGAGGGGGAGGGGGGAGGTGAGGAGTGTGGGAGGGGGAGGGGGAGGGGGGGAGGAGTGTGGGAGGGGGTAGGTTGAGGGGGGAGTAGGGAAAGGTAGGGGAGAGGCGGAGTAGAGGCCTATTTTCTTTTTTTTTTTTTTTTTTTTATTAAAGGTTTTATGGCAAATGTCTCGTGTCAATATTGTTGGTTTTGGTCTTTGCTGTGGTCGATGCATTTTGGATTTTATTGACAAATATGTTCCAAAAATGCTGATAAAACCGAGACAGAAGTAAGCAGAAAGATTAAAAATGCACCTGATGAATAAAAAAAAAATCAAGAGGAAAACCGTAAAAGACAAGAAAAAAAAATAAAACAAAAAAAAAAGCTATTTTAAGAGATCGTGTCTGTAGACAATGAGAAACGGTAGAAAAGGGTGAAGGGTGAAAGGGAGGGGGGGGGGGGGGAAGGGGTGAGAGGATGAGCCTGAGAGAGAGAATGGTTTTGGGCGAATGTTTATTTTGCATTTTTATAAGCCTTGCGGCCTTCCCTCGGTACCTGAGGGTGATCAGCGAGCGGTGAGAATAGCGAGACGGTGAAGACAATTGGTTGCTGATTTTTTTTT